>APFE031410707.1:7227-17430 GCA_000404065.3 Pinus taeda | reverse complement strand
AAATAAAAAATAATCAATCAATAATATATATCTCTGTGTGTAAAATAAAATGAAAATAAAAACAAACACAATAAGGGGTGAAACAGATTAAAAACATAGAAGTCAAGAAGAACCCAACTCTTATTTAAGGTCCAGCCATCATCCCTATTGAGATTCCTCGGATGCTTTTCAATTTCAATGGCCTCACGTAACTTCCTATGATGAAAGTGATTAATTCTAGCAATGGCTTGGGAGTTCTCAGTGCAGACATGATGCAAAGTTTTCTCTGCATGCTCAACAATAGCTCAGGAACGAGAACACCTATGCCTGAGGTCAGCAGCATGTTCCTGAGTATGAAGATTAATGGAGCGACTTGTTTCCCCAATGTAGGGAATCCCACACGAGCAAGGGATTGAATAAACCCCTTTCATGTCTTTAGGGTTGACAAGGTCCTTAACCTATCTAAGGGAGCTTCTAATGGTATTAAGCGGGTTAAAGGTAGCCATGACTTTATGATTTTTAAGGATGTGAGCAATCTTATCTATGGTTCCCTGGATAAAAATAAGTTTAACCATGTGAACTGGATCACCCATACCTTTTCTAACCCTAGGAGCCTTACTCGCTCTTTGAAAAGCCTTAAGACCTTGAAAATTTCTATAACCATTCTTTCTAAAAACTCTCAAAATATGAGATTTATCCTCCTCCAGGTGACTAACATCCAAAATTCTTAAGGCATGAGTGGCAAGAGTGTTAACAACTCCAATCTTCTGGGGCGGAAAGTGGTGGGAGCTCACATGATGATATTGCTCCATGTGAGTTTTTTTACGAAAAACACGGTGCGACAAGGAGCCATCATCCAACTTGCACATAAGTACATTGAGGAAGGGAAGGCACCCATCAACCTCAACCTCCATTGTGAATTTGATGGATTCAGATTGAGAGTTAAGATAATGAAGGAAGAGGTCTAACTTCCCGCACCCGTGGGACCAAATGACACAAATGTCATTGATAAACCTTTTCCAACGCTTGGGTTTAAAAGGAGCGGAGGCCAAAGCTTTGGTCTCGAAATCCTCCATGAATAAGTTAGCAATGACAAGGGATAGTGGGAATCCCATAACAACACCACAAGTCTTCTCATAGAATTCCCCTTGGAAACTGAAAAAGGTAGAGGTAAGGCAAAGCCAACTAACTTGGCCATGTCATCATCAGTGATCCTACTTATGACACTAATGGCTTCTTGGATGGGGATTTTTGTATAAAGGGACACCACATTGAAGCTCACCAATAAATCACCAGGGGCAAGCTTTAAATCTTTAAACTCGTTAACAAAAGAAGCAGAGTCCTTAACAAAGGAATCAGTGCGCCCAACCAAAGGCTTGAGCTTTTGGGCAAGAAATTTGGCAAGGAAATAAGTGGGACTACCTATCATATTAACAATAAGTCTTAGAGGGGCCCCTTCCTTATGGATTTTGGGAAGACCATAGATTCTAGGGGAAAAGGGGGTTGCTCTCAATAAGTTTTTTTGCTATGGGGGTTGAGCACAAGATTAGAATTTATGGCACATACAACATCCTTAACAACTTTTTTAAGGGGGGCCTTATTGAGGCTTTTGTAACTCCCACTATTGAGAAGATGGTCTAACATCTTGCTAATGTAGTCGGATTTGTCCAAGATAATGATGGCGCCACCTTTATCAGCTTTGAGAATGACAAGGTTGGGTTTATCTTTAAGGGACGTAAGGGCTAGGAACTCATCCTTGCTAATGTTACTCTTGGGAGGCTTAGCCTTCCTAAGAATAACTACTCAATCTTGCCTAATGGCTTCCTTAACATGGTCAGAAAGGTCTCTAATCCCAAATTCAATATTACAGATAATATCCTCTTTGGGAAATTTTCGAGGGGCCAAGGAAAATTTCAAACCTTTTTCTAGGAGGCGAAACACAAAAGGATCAAAATCCAAACTAGACAAATTTATGACATCTCTGCAACATTTAAGCAAGGCCAGATTGGTTTTTCTCTTAGAAACCTGCAAACGGGATCGTTCAAATAGTTGAACTTTATTAGCAATTTCCCTTTCGTATAGGGATATAATTTTTTATTTCAGACTTCTGTGATCCATATCATTATCAAATAAAATTTTCAAAACAATCACATCATTGTTTTGAAGTCGACGTTTCAAACCATCTATTGTGGTTCATCCTCAGGACAAGGATGAAAAACCATATCTAAAATTAGGTATAAGTAGTAGAGATGCTCCATGTGCGAGAAGTATTCGTTAGAAATTTAGTTGAGTAAAATAAATAATTTTAGTTATAAGAAGAATGTTAGAGATTAGTTAAGTCAAAATAATCTTAAAAAATAAAATTTAAGTGGGAATGATATTAAATTCTAATATAAAAATTAATAGAAATAATATTAATATTAAAACATAGATGGACCGTAAAAAAAAGTAAAATGAATACATAATAAATAAAGCTAAATATAGTTGTTATAATAATCAATCAATAATATTATAGATATATATATATATATAGATATATGAAAAATAAAATGAAGAAAAAAAACAAACATAATAAGGAATGAAACAGATTAAAAACATAGAAGTCAAGAAGAAAGGGCAGGAACCCAACTCTTACTTAAGGTCCAGCCACCATCCCTATTGAGATTCCTCAGATGCTTTTCAATTTCAATGGCCTCATGTAACTTCCTATGATGAAAGTGATCAATTCTAGCGATGACCTGAGAGTTCTCAATGCAGACATGATGCAAAATTTTCTCTGCATGCTCAGCAATAGCTGAGGAACGGGAACGCCTATGCCTGAGGTCATCAACATGTTTCTAAATACGAAGATTAATGGAGTGACCCGTTTCCCCAATGTAGGGAATCCCACATGAGCAAGGGATTGAATAAACTCCTTTCATGTCTTTAGGGTTAAGAGGGTCCTTAACAGATTTAAGGGAGCTTCTAATGGTATTAATGGGGTTAAAGGTAGCCACGACTTTATGATTTTTAAGGATGCAAGCAATATTGTCTATGGTTCCTTGGATAAAAGGAAGTTTAACCATGTGAACCATATCATCCATACCTTTTTTAACCCTAGGAGCCTTATTGGCTCTTTGAAAAGCTTGAAGACCTTGAAAGTTGCTATAACCATTATTTCTAAAAACTCTCAAAAGATGAGATTTCTCCTCCTCCAGGTGACTAACATCCGAAATTATTAAGGCACAAGTGGCTAGAGTGTTAAGAACTCCAATTTTCTGGATTAGAAAGTGGTGGGAGCTCGCATGAAGATATTACTCTGTGTGAGTTTTTTAACGAAAAACATGGTTCGACAAGGAGCCATCATCCAACCTACACAAAAGTACATCGAGGAAGGGAAGGCACCCATCAACCTCAACCTCCATTGTGAATTTGATGGAGTCAGATTGAGAGTTAAGTTGATGAAGGAAGATGTCTAACTTCTCATGCTCGTGGGACCAAACGACACAAGTATCATCAACAAACCTTTTCCAACGCTTAGCTATGTATAATCATTTTTAATAATAGAGATTTGTAGCTTATTGTTAATATATGAATTTGATATGATACGTGAGTAGAATTTGTGAAGAGTAGTTTACTTTTGTATTAAATATATTTTTAAACACACACACAGTATGTTTTTTATAGCGAATGTTGATATTTTAAAATAGAATAAAATCTTAATAATATTGTTTTATTATGAAAATGTTTTAAATTATGGTAAAACTCTATTAGTATTTAAAGTTTAATAAAATTTACTAAAGTTATAATTAAAAGAAAATTTCATTTAGTGAAACGTTATTTTATTTTATTAATATTTAAAACAAAACAAACAAACAAACAAACAAAACAAATTATATATTCAATTTTTACATTACATTATAATTTTGAAATATTCAATAACTTTAATTAATATAACAACTCTAAATACATAAGCTATTGTCTCACTATTATTTTATAATTTTATTAAACCATATATTAAAAAAAATAATGAAACCCTTTGTTATAAAAATAACAAATTACACTCCATTCATCTTGCGAATAATCTGAAAATCAAATTCCCCTAGAGATTGGGCAATGCGACCAATAATGTAGTAGAAGTCTATTCTCTCTACCAAGGAATAAAACAACCATTGAACTTAAACATCCAAGATATCTAAGTGAGTGGGGATTCACCTATTATTCTCTCCGGGATTTTGTATAGATCTCTCCCTATCTCGAACTTGCTCAGATTATCAAGAAGGTATTTAAAAGGTTCTGTCTCATTCCTAAAAATTAGTACTTCCATGTCTTAAGTAGTATTATTTCGTAGTTGATGAACTTATTAACCTTAGGGCTACTCTCCCTAAAGTTTAATTAGTTGTCCAAGGGCAGGCAACCCCAAAGGGCCCCGCTCCCTTAATGAAAATCATGAATCATATTGTATGCACATTTGTTGCCATAAGTGGGTGATTCAAGGAGAGTCCCCCAAGACACTTCTCTTAACCTGAATCAAACACACAACCCATCATTTAGGAGACATCCCATGCATTCTTAAATCTGAAGCCAAGGAACAATGTAGACAACAAAGCTATGGGTGAACACTAGAATTACATGCCCCCTCGCTGAATCATGATTGATCTGTTGTTGAATGTTAGTTTCGTTGCGCTAATTGCAACTTCAGAATTAAAAACAACTGCTTATCATTTGCTTCATGTGCATAGGTTTCCTTTATGGTGTTTATGAATGAACAAGTAAATTTATGTCATGTTTTATGCCAAATTCATGAGCAAAATAGCATGAAAGTAAAGTGTTGAACAATAGAAAACAAATGTACAACAAACCATCAAAATGAACACTTAACATAATGTTTTGATGAAGGCGTTAACCCCTCCTGGGCTACATCTCCTTGGACCAGCTTCCATGGCTTGGGCCTCTGTATTAGCTCAAATTGGAAAAATTATTATTTGCAATGCTCTACTGCTCCTAAAATCTTCTTAAATGTGCTCAAAACATCAAAATCATCTAGGAATGCCTTTTCCTGATCCCAATTTGGTCGAATTTTGCAAAAGTTATGGCAAAATCAATTTCTCCTAGGAATTCTCCACCAAAACTAGAGGAACTTCAGTTAACTCCACTAAATCTGGAGTTACCTCCGAATTTGGGGGCTCTGCCAGTTTTTCTGCCAAACTAAAATCCACATTAATTAAGTGATAAGCGCAGTTTAATTAAGCACTAATTGTTATTAGCGCTAATTGCGCGGTTATGGCTAGTTGTTAACCCTATGATCTTTGTGGTAGTTGTCATATGGTGGCGGTAAATGCCACGGTTATGGTAGCGCTCCAGCCTCTGGTTCTGAGTGTTTGGTCACATGGGAGGGGGCCGGCCTGTGGGGCTGGCCCTCTCCTCCCCCCAATCACCAACATTTGAAATTTCAAATACAATATGCGACCTATGGTTGTTAAGTCACAAAGCGACAGTGTAGTGGTAATTTGTGGGAACTGTGCGGGCGTAGTCGCGGGTTCGACTCCACTGACCTGCCCATAAATTTTACACTACGCGCCAATATTGTCGGTCCTTTGGGGAGGGACACGTGGCGACCTTCAGGCTTGCCACATGTCGCCTCCTCATTGATCCACCTCCATCCAATGAAATCAAACCAAATCACCAATCTACAGACCAACCACAACGCACCACTTGGAAAAACCTTGTTGGTCATTGACCACCTTTGACATTGCCCAGTCACCTGCCACATCAATAGTACGGACTGCTGACTGTGCAGTGATTGTACCTATTTTTTCAACAATTCCTCTGTTTGGCAAAGCAGACAGAACGTGATATCTTCCTCATACGAGCTTCGTTTTGAGTGAAACAAGTTGCGTTGGGATCATATCATCGAGACAAACGTGGTAGTTCAAGTTTTGAGTGATTCTAAGCACTTTGATTTTGAGCTAAATACTGATCACCTGATCAATGATGGACAATTATCCAATGTTTCCATTGAATTCTTAGATTAGGATGAGCAAGAGGAATGATTACCATAAATGGATTGCTACTTCACAGATCTAAACTCCCCCTAGCATGATTTGTGAAATAATGGAAGGTTCTAATGTTGTTTAAGTCAATAGGTGGTTGTCGTCATTTACATAATGCATTGATTAACATGGTATGATATTTAAAGCCTCTCTTTGGTATTTTCTTTTGTCATGCTTTGTTACCCTACTACTGCTCCTTCGGTGGAGCTCTCATTTCAACTACTCTTTGTTTATTCCCCTCATTCTAGGTTCTTTTCTATTGATACTTTGGCCTTTGGCCCTCTGCGAGGTGTTGCCTCTCTCTGAAAGTGGTTTAGAACTAGGCTCCCTGCACTCCCTTCTTATCTCTCTACACTCCTTAAAAGCTCTGCTTCCACCTCACTTTCCCCTCATCAAACCATTATTGTTACCAAGGCTATGACCACGTCAAAAGTTTGGCCGCTCTTTTTTGGCTTGTTGATTATATGTGTTATGATTTTTTGAGGAGGGTTGCTCAAGACTCCTGCGTTGAATACCAGAACTCCTAGTTATAGGATTGTATTTCTTTGAACATTATTCTCAGCAATCCTTCTCATTCTTACTAGGGGTAATAGTAATCCAGCAGACAAACACTCAAGTTGTAGATCAAAGTATCAACCTAGCTCTTCAGGAAACATCACTAAATTGGGAAGAATGCCTTCTCTACCATTTATGTACCTAGAGGGTGATAATCAAAGTCAAATTATGGCCTTCCCCTTGGATGGTCTCCAGTCGTAGTTGGACACTAATCACTAGGTGATTTGAAGCCAAAATCAGCTTCAAGATCAACAATAATTAAATCAATCTTTACTTGCCTCATGAAATGCAAATTTTGCTTCTTAGTTGATTGTTTTCGGTGTGTATATAAATGTTACAAGGAGATTAATATACACATAGGTTTTTATTTGTTGCATGATGAAATTAGAGATTGGGTTCAAGAAAAATTTGCATCCCTAAGATGAATCTCAATATATCAATTTGATATGTAAATCACATGAGCCTTATGCTGAGGCCTCTTTTAATATAAAAATACTCGATTATTGTTAAAAAAAATAACAAATTACACTCACAATTGAAAGTGTTCTGACAAAGACACCCCTTCCTCTATCCCCATTAACCTTATCATTTAAATTAAATTGATCTTATCCACACTCTCTAATATTGTTATTCATTATTTCTAATTTAATTATCTTAAATAGTTTATTTTTTTCTTGTAAGATTGGCAGTACCTTCCTATTCGATTTTCATAAACATCGACAAGTAGTTTTACATCCAAATCCACCAAGATCAAATGGCCTTAACCTGCCCATTGGGAAACCATGTCTGTTGGCCATTTGACTACATGATAAGTTGTCTAAAACATAAAAAGTCTGATATTATCTAGCATCACTATATACGTTTGATTGCCTTTGATTTTCCTATTAACTATGTACCTAAACATCAAAATATGTAAAGCCATCATGTTGACATCTCAAAATTTTAAAAAGAAAGATACAAATTATCAGATTACTCATCAGATGAGTCTATGGGCATCGGATCTTTAGCATTGGAGCCCAATAGTTCTGTTTGAGGGAGGCACATGATGTGTTTCTCTATGCGGTTGAGGCGATCCTTTTGAAGCTGGAACTGACGTTGGATGAGTTGAAATTCCCTGTAAATTTCCTGCAAGTCTGAAGCATCCTTTAATGTACCAGCAAAGGAAGCCATCATTTCTTTTACCACAATATTTTTCACTATCCAATATAGGTACAATGTCTGTTGGAACTGGGTATAATGTCCTCTAGAGTGGCATGGGTCTGTGACTAGAGTCTACCATTCCACCATATCCATATCAATATTCTTTGATTGTTGTTTTATATCTGTCTCTCACCTAGAAATCAACTGTCGAATCTGTGGAGGCGTATTGGCCTGGAAATCCTGAGCAACCTCTCAGGTCAGGCTTGATATATTGTGATGCCCTTGGCCCCTAGTCTATTGTGGTTGGGATTGCCAACCCCCTTATCTAGCTCCATTGTTCTAGCTCTAGCCACGCCCCCCCCGCCAGTGGCCCCATTACAAGAGGGTCGAGCCATGGTACTAAAAAACGATCCACACGGGTGCTCTTGAACCCGACAACTACATAACCACCACACTATTACCCAGGAGTCTAACCAAGCTTGAGACCATCTTGTAGAGAGATGGCCTGGCATGGAAGACTTACAAGGCTAAGAGTAGAGTAATCCTATAGCAATAATGTAACATAATGCAAAAGGAAAATAAGCAGAAGGCCCACGCAATCATTTTTTTCTCACTAAGTTGACCCAACCATGAGGTAATAGGCCACCATCATTCACCCTTTGTTTACATAATCTCCTTGAGACAAGAGTTGTGGTCACACCATGGGAATTCCTCTTTGAATTGCCCCATGACAGTTTAGACATATAATTTAATACAGATTAAACCATGGGATAAAAAACCTTTATATGAAAAATGTTGATCAAAACCCCAAGTACATTCTGGGTATGCATAGACATTAACGATAGCATGATGCCATAAGAAATAGAAGGACTATAGACATAGACCATCCCATTGCCAAAATAGTACATACTTTCCCCCCAAATTACTAGGGCTTCTTCATGACTATCTCATAGAACCATCTTAGAAACAACCCTCCAACGAATTAAGAAGAAGCAGGTGAACATTGTGATAAAGGAAAGGTTGGGACAAACAAAAATAACATACCCGCAACCGTCACTTGTAGCTTGAGGAGCGTAATCGGGCTGGAACAAACCTTTCACAATCATCCTTGAAACTTCAGAGAGGTGGAAAATAGTTATACTAGACCCAACTGGGTTTTGTGCACCATACCTCGGAGGCGTTACATCTACTTAAACCTCACACCATCTCTCACATCCATATCTATTGGTTGCCACCTTGTGCATGTAGTGAATTAAATGAGGCTTGTCATCCGACCACCCTCCATTATGAATCATAATGTCTTTGATCATGGTGCAAATTCTATCGCCGTCAGTTCACCAACACTCATCGCGATCGGGTATCTTTAGTTTATTTTTAATATACATGATTAAATTCAAATTTTTTAATCATTTTTTTTTAGTTTTTTCCAAATTTAATTTATTAAATTTAAATATATATTTTTTATCTTATATTATTATTATATTCCTTTTCTTCAACTTATTAACAAAAAAATATTTTGTAAGACTTACTTTGCAACAAAGCCTTTATATATCTTTTTTATTTTCCAAATTTAAGTCTTTTTAATTTACTTTACCAATTTTAACTTTTCTTTCTTTACTTTACCATTCTAACTTTCTTTCCCTTAGTCTTTTTATTTTGTTGATTGAAAGTTTGTATAATTAAATTAATAAAATATTTATGTTTATTAAAAATAATAATAATAATAATAATTTATTTTTTATTTTTTTATATTTAAAATATTAATTTTCCACCAGGCTTGGATTAGATGGTGATCGAGTGCCTATGTTTAAGGTATATTTTTTGATGGTAAAAGTTTACGGTTCAATTCCCTACCCCAAGGTGATATTTGACATGCGTGAAGATGTTAGATTCTGGAAAACCTTACAATTTTTTTTTAATTAAAATAATACAAATTTAAATTTCATAACTTAGCTTCACATTAGGCTTTTATAAAAAACACTTTTAAAAACATTTACTTCTATAGAAAGCAAATATATACAAAAAAAATGAAATACAAATTGTCATTTATAATAATATTTATATATATATATATATTAAAATTTGTATATTCTCTATAAGAGGGAATATATATTGTCTTTCTCAAAATAAATAAAGGCTCAAAGTCATTATGGTTCATCATGTCATTTGCTAAATTTGAACAAGCATCCATCTCTACCACATAGATTAATCCTATTATTATTATTATTATTATGATTAATTAATTTGACTTATTTTGATTATAACTACTACTAAATTAATTCTAGTAACTCATAAACCAACCCATAACAAACAAGTGCTACATGCAATCTAATCACTCCTAAATAATTATGAATACAAATATAGGTTAGCTTTGACGTAAACTAATAACAAATGCATTGTCAAAATAAAATAGCAATTTAGATAAGATAGAGGTAAGATGTTGTAAGAAGAAAATATAAATGAGATATTTTTTTGAATCTAATTAAATATCTCTTTA
>APFE031410704.1:305656-318207 GCA_000404065.3 Pinus taeda | reverse complement strand
AAGGTCATTACTTAACTTAATGGCTTCGCAATATACAATGTATCATTTTTTTTTAAGTTCCATTGGTGAGACATGTCTGGGGGATTGAACTTTTGATCACTTGGATACACGAGGGCTTGTTGACATGCTTTTTTCCAATTGTGCTACTACCCTCAGACAATATACAATGTATCATATTAACATCCACTTAAACCAAATTGACTTTTGGGACACATGTCTCTTTGATGATGGAGGGAGACCAATTATGTGATGTCAAACACATTCCCTCACAAACACTCACAAAGTCCCTACACTTTTTAGGGTTCGAACCTAGGTTGTCTGTTATGAAATCAACTCACAAAAAGATAGAAAAGATAGATCAACAACTTAGAAATCAGCCTCTTCGAGGGGGCAACCTCCTTTCTATATATTGGGGTCTAAGGGGTCACAATATAATCAAAGTCGACATAATAATAATAATGTAAGGGCACAAAGATAACAATAGTGGGCTTCTATGGGGCACAATAATAACAATATGGGGACAATAAGGGCACAACAATAACAATAAGGGCTACAATGACAATAGTAATAGGGGAATCACTAGTATTATAGGAACCTAACATTGTCTATATGGAAACACTTTATAATTTTGAATTTAACTATTGTAGATTTGTACATAGATGGACATTCCTTTCTTTGCATTTATCTTTTAGACTTCTTGCTTTCAACCAATTGATTTAGAGCTTATGGAGTCTCAAGCAGCACCAATCCCCTTGCTTCTATTGGATTGAATAACATGATTT
Source organism: Pinus taeda (assembly GCA_000404065.3). NCBI lineage: Eukaryota > Viridiplantae > Streptophyta > Pinopsida > Pinales > Pinaceae > Pinus > Pinus taeda. The sequence continues at coordinate 317,425 of APFE031410704.1, read as the reverse complement.
CTCTTTTGAAATCCATAATACCTCATTCACATGCTTCCTATTTCTCCCATAAGACTTTAGCACAGACTCCATGATCATATTTGTGTCCCTCTTAATAACACACTCCTTGGGAGGGGCCATAAAATCTTTTATTAGGACTAAACTTGGATGTCTCTTCTTTATTTCCCTTTGATTCTTTATTCAATCATACCAACCATCAACTTGTTATTTTTCCATTTTTCTTATAATGACCTTTGTTGTTGGGAAGGTGCCTTTCAAGTAGTTTGTCTTTGCACATAGATACACATAAAGTATCATTATTTTAATCTAATGGACGTGGTTGTTAAAATCACCAATTTTTAATTAAATATGCATTGTTATACCTTTGCTCAAGTCAACTTCAATGCAAATTCTAACACGTGTGTATACCCTTCCTTGCTTGGTTTGTATATTGTTGTAAGTCCCCAATATATTTATGTTGGCTTTTGAAATATTATCTCATCCCAAAATAAGTAGGGGGAGATGCAACATTCAAATCCAGAGTGGGGTTGAAGAAATGGACATTGAAGATGGATTCAATTATAGAAACTATCTTTTGAAAAAAGGTTAGTTTTTCCCCAAAAAGAAAGTCCCCCCTTCGAGACCTTGCCACAAATTCCATAGTTGTGAAATTTTACAATAATAGAACCTCTAGAGTAGAGGTTTACCATATACTTAGAACTTAGGTTGGAATTTATTTGATTCTTGAACTCTTTAGATGATGACTAGAGATCATTAAATACATAGTTTGAAGCGTTTGCTTGTAGTTATTAATGAACTTGTTAACCATCCATAGATGAATACATCCCTTGTGCATGTACTTGATTTTGTCAATAATGAAAGAGTCCTATTATGTTTTTGGTATATTCGACAAGACTACATCTTTAAAATAAACAAGATTCAATTCTTAATGCTTTGCAATCATGTAAGAGGGAGGGACAATCAAAGTCACATAAGAGGAGGTATTCCCTTTGTTTAGCGAAACTCCATAGAGATAAAGCACTAAATGCAAGATTAAACCCTTGTTTATGTGATAATTAGGGAATATATATCTATTCTCTCAAAGATTAGTCTTATTTATTCAAAAATAAATTCTCATTTATTCTAAATAACCCTTAACACTGTTTATTGAATAATTTCTCACCATCACAATCACAATAGTCATTTTTTAAGGCAAAAACCACATCAAAACTTTTTGAATATGCAAGTAGATAATCTCCACAAATGAAGATGAAAACATATTTTGAGCATGTTTAAAGTGAATTAAAATATAATAATAAAAGACACAACAAATATCTTGATACAATAATAGCTCAAATAATTATCTTTAACAAAAATCTATTAAAAATTACTATAAAATTATAAAATGAAATTAACATTAATAAATAATCAATTAATTTATATAAAATCCCAATTTAATAATGAATAATTACTTAATTGATTTATGTAGAATCTTAATTTATATTAATTTTGTGTGGCTCAAAAAATTGAGATAAACCATTATTATCCCACACACTTAGGTTTAGGCTCATTCCTTTGTCTTCTTAAATTCTATCCATCTACAAAGCCTAGGGCTCTCATAATACTTCAAAGAAAGTACTGACACATCAGCTAGAGAAAAGTGCATTATTGTTTTTTTCTATGTCTGGATGTGGCATCATTATTTTATTTGATGTGCCCAATTATTTTTCAAAGTGCATTATTTTTTTTCTATGTCCAGATGTGGCATCATTATTTTATTTGATGTGCCCAATTATCTTTCAAAGTAAAAAAATTATTCAACTTAAATAATAAAATATATAATATTTCAAATTCTTTAAGTTCTACTTCAAAGAAAGCACTGACACATCAGCTAGAGAAGGGTGCATTATTGTTTCGGAGTCAGAGAAGTGTGCATTATTGTTTCGTAGTTCTATGTCCGTCGCATCAATATTTTATTTGATGTGACCAATTATTTTTCCAAGTAAAACCATGATTCAGCTTCAATAATAAAATGTATAATATTTCAAATTCTTTGAAAATCCGTTTACTAAAACACAAATATATTGCTGTCGATGACATGATCGGATGGTACATATTATATCCCGCCTTTAAATTCAAATCCTCTTGGTAGTGTAGCGCCATTGTGCGTATCCCTCTCAACGACCTCAGTAGCTCGCATTTGAACAATCATGGTTTGCAATCGCATAAACATTGCCACAGAATCGATCCACGAGCCACCAGATCTCTCTCTGCACGATTTCCAACAGTTCATCTACGTTTCTTCGTGGTCAAAACGAGTTCAGAAAAGGTATTTTTCTACAAGAGAGTGCTAAAATTGCAAAGAGCCATTATTTTCTTGTCGGCGTCATGAATCGTCTACGCTTTGTCCTAATGAAATTATTTAGAGTTCTTGATTGAAAAAAATTTCCATATTTCGACTTTCTGGAAATATTTCATTAAATAAGCTACCGTATTATCCAAACTAAATCTGACGAAAGAGGTCGTGCTCAAAACAATGTTTTAAGCAACAAATTTCACAAGGGTTTTTTCTGGTTCAGTGATTCTGAGCTTTCAATGGAAAATTTTGACTTTGTTTTGGTTTACAGGCAAGATTTCATAACTAACGCTCTCTATAAATGGACTAGACAAGGTTGTGCTCAAAATTTTGTTTAAAAAGTGGCAGAGTTTGGGAAGAAGTTCTTTGAGTTAATGGATCAGCATTCAGATGCATTTCGAGTGGTTTGATTGAATGATTTCTGTCTCAATTCCGCACATTTCAAAGTTTTTGGAGAATGGGAATTGATAATTCTAGTATTTGATGGTGTTCTATTCAAATTACACAAAAGAAGATAGAAAGCTAGGGATTTTAGAGGCTAAGCGTACACAATGCCACAATTTTTATAGGTTTTCGTGAGATTTTAAAGACTGGAAAATAGGATAGAACATTAGGGAATTCACTAAGCCAAGGAAGCTAATTCTACATTCTTTACAAATTTACTTCAGAGTTTTGAGACTGAAAACATTTTTTATGTTCAAGTGGTTCGTAGATATCTTCATGCGGTTTCTATTTGCATGGAACCAAGAATTTGATACCTCAACATGAAATACTATTCTCCGAAGGGTTTTCCCTTCCAACTCATCTTTGTGCAATGGAATAGAATCGTTAATGCTCTTTAGTGTCTGGAGAAGTCAAAACTAATGGCTCAGGAAGCAGGGGCTATTGGAACGGTTAGTAATTGTGGGAAACACTATCCTTCACAATATAACAACGTAGAGGAAAACTCATGGTACATTTTTGTAGTTTTGGTCAGATTAGGCCATCCAAGCATGCCATTAGAGATTTCAGAGAAAAGCTCTTTGTTTTCTTTAGCACCGGCTAAAGGGGAGAACTTTTGCCACATTCTGAGGTCATCTCTATTCATTATAGAAGGAGGTCTTGTAATCTACTCCAAACTACCAGTTTCTCTCTTTGAAAGTTTGTATTGAAAACCAGTGCTGGGTCGAAGGTTTACTCATATGAAGGATGCAGAATATGAGAGTCGTTTAGTGAGTCCACGAAAAAGGCTTGGCGAAGGTTTGGTACAAAATGATACCTGCAACAGAGCCAACCTCACCAATTAAAATCTGCAAACAACCTGGAATCCTATCTTTAGGATGAGATTGTTTGAAGCACCCCGAAGACTCAAGTATGTTATTACTATGCTACGTTTCTATAGACTGGAATTATTTCTTTTATTGTTGTAATATCCGTGATATAGTTCTGGTTCAAGCATTTGAAATATAGACTTGATTTTTCATCTAGTTGATTATGAGACTTTGTACTCAAGGTCATAAGAAAAAAATTCCAAAACCTTTTAGCTAGTGAAGCATAAGTTCTTGAAAGTTAAATAGTAACTATCTCTATCCAATTACCCGCAGGCATATCACTGATCTTAGCAAGCCTTGGCATTTTCCTGTCTACCTGGATAAGGAAGCAAAATACAAACAAATAACTATCACTATTATCCCTGGTTGAACAGAGGTAAAAACCATTGTTTCCTTAAATTAGTTTCATCTTTTACCCCTATAATAAGTTATTCTGTCAGGTTTCTGAACTCTTCCCTAACACACATGAAAGTCACATGCAGTTTCAACAATGGTATTGATAAATTGTAAGAAATTCTTGTACAAGAACATTCTTATAGTCCTTGCCTCTCAATGCCAAGCAGATGTTGCAATGAGAATTTTTTCCAAACATCCAAAATAGTAAATACATAGTTCCTCCTTCTTCCTTAGTCTTATAGCTATTGCAATATGATTAACAGAGTAAAGATTTAACTGGGTCCTTAACATTAGCACTGAGATGATATACACTAAATCCTGCCATAGTCACTCTTACTCTCCATTTTCCTGTAACTTCATACCTCTCAATCCTTTCTTCTCCCTCATAAGCAATTATGTTCACTGTGTCTTAGGCAAGGCATTGTTTTTCAACATTCATACAATTTCTGCTATCCCTTTTAAGTGTAGCATCTAGCGACTCAAACGCTGATGAGTAATAGTTTAATGCTTTCATGGACCGGGGGATGAAAGGCGTATTATTAGTGTTAACCTCTTATTTTACTACTATGACTACTTTAGGGTTGAGAGACTTCACCATCCTCAGAAGCTGGTCACATGGGTTCTTTGAAGACACACTTTGATCGAGCATGTTGGAATGCAAAGTTTACTACTAAAACCTCATATGGATTTATCTTAAGTATCCATGGTTGGACATCTGATTCGACATCCATATAGTGGCTTATCCTTATGTTGGGATCTGATTCCAAATTAAGACTCCCCTCCTAATTGTGTTTGCATGGATGAAGTGGTTTATAAGGCATTACATGTGCCCAAAGTTTTGCCAATCTGGAGGTTCTCGGTATGATGCAATAGCATCCTCCTGCACTCTGTTATTAACATCATCAATGGTTTTAGTGTTATGCCTTGTAAGCCCTCTTTGGTTTGTGTTTGTTATTTATGGTGTCCATGATAATTATAGTTCTTAGGTCTTAGTCTTAGTCACTGTCTTAGGCTGATTTTATTTATTAAGTTTTTCCGATCTGGAAGTTCTCAGTATGATGTGATGACATCCTCACACACTCTATTATTAACATCACCAATGGTTTTAGTGCTATGCCTTGTAGTCCCTCTTTGGTTTGTGCATGTTATTTACAGTGTCCATGATAATTATCATTCTTAGGTCTTACTCTTAGTCTGTCTTGGCTGATTTTATTTATTAAGTTTGAAAGTCGATGAATATAAAGATGAGAAATTGATAGGTTAAGTTTGTGAATATGAAAGAGTAATAGATATGTGTGTACCTGCAAGGCTGCATTAGTTTACATGCCATGTTTCACTGTATTTTTCTTGGAATTTTGTTGAATGTGAAGATGCCTTAAATGGATAAATGAATGTGTGTGTCCTGGGTGGATAAAGAAATGTTTGCCAAAATGTTGCATTTGTGGAAATAGCTCCCAGCGCTTGATAACAACTCTTAAAATTGGGGAGTTGTTACTGTTAAGAACAAGATGAATATAATGGTTTCTAAAGGAGTTATGAGGTGATGAATTCTATGGAAAAGTTGCTAATCATTCAACCAATGATAGTTGAATAAATATTAATATAAATAATAGTAGAGAGGCGTGTTAATTTCCTTGACATTGTCTTGTCTTGAAAAAGAATTGTTGATAGAAGGTTTGAAATAATGACCAGAAGTGGATTTAATCGCAGATAATCTAGAAGAACTTGATACCAAAACCTATGGTGCCGCAATGAACTACTATTGCAGCTGCGACTTACAACAATGGAAGTTATGAAAGCATGTGAATTTATTTACATAACCTATGACCATTGATATTTACAAGGGTTAATGAGACAAGTGATGGAATCAAATCTCATCCAAAATATTGAAATAGCCTCCTCAAAAGTGCACCAGAGAGAGAAAAACCCAATTACAATTGTGCTAAAAAGTTAAAACATATATGCAAGAGTGTGGGAAAATTCCAACCACAAGATGAGACGAGACAAATGAGAGCTCAAGTTGAACTCGAATGAGGCATCCTCTCAAAAGAGGTTATTGGCTCACATAACAAGGGCACACACAACAAGAGGGGTATTGAGCCTACAGAATGAAGGCATACAACACAAGAAGGTTATTGAACCTACATATCAAGTTTTCCTAAGTTGGAATTAACCACAAACCTAGTTTCAAATAAATCAAATTAAACATGGCCTTACCCATAATTACAGGTATAATACCTACAAATGATTTGGGGCCACACGTACAAATACACCAATAAATTTCAACCACAAACCTGTAAATTTCATTTTCCTTCACACCATGCATCTAATTTGTATTCTATATGAGATTAAAAAAGGAATGATTCTCTTTTTCCTCTTTTCCACTTTCCACAATATTTGCTATTTTTTTTGGTGAGTTTTCCATGTTCTAGATCCCACTTTGTTCCCAAGCACTCAAATTTTAGTTGCCTTGCTCTGCCACAATAATAATGCTTCAAATTCTTAGTTCTGGATTTGCTTATTCTTATTTCTAGATTCGCTTTAAACCGAATCTTTACATGTAAACTGAGATGTAAACTTAGAGTTGTGTTTATAGATTCAGAAATAAAGTTGAGTTTTTGCAAAGTTTTCAAATGAGAGGCAAACATTTTAGGCTAAGCACAACCATACCCTTTATTTTCCTCCCTTCCTATGGATTATAATTGATAATCTAATATTTTTTTAACTTTAGTTGATTCTCTGAAATTGATTCCCTTCCTCCATTTTCATTAAAATCATGATGTTATAAGGCAAAAGGGCATACCTTTATATGAAATTTTGCTAGCAAAGAGTCCAAAATTAAATTTTGGACAATTAATTTTTCATGCAACTAAGCAACATTGCATTTTAACAATACTCTTAGTTCAACATTTTTTTACAATGGTCTTGGTTCAGTACTTTCTTACGAGCAGAGCCCTCTCCATTCCTTCAAGCAAGAGTGGTCTTCTTGGAATAACAATAAATCTGACCATTTTAATTTTTTCATAATGTAATACTTGGTACCAAATATCTTTGGTTTATGCCTTCTAAAATCTTGGATACCTCATCAATTTTTCCTTTAGAGAAACATTGTTTTACAGAGTCAAAAAGTCAGTTTCACAACCTCTTCTAATTATTTTGTCTTCTAATTCTAATGATTTTTCCACTTCACTGGCCTGAAATAGAGCAGACATTACTTTTGTGTATACTTTAACATGTATAAAGAATTTACAATCTATCACTTCCTTAAGAACTTTTTATGTCTCAATTTTTTTTCCTACCTTCCCAAGATGATGCATGCCATAGATAAAACTTGCACAACTTGGAACAACACATTCCTTAAGCATTTGGTTCAGTATATGGGCAGGAGCTTGAACTTTCTTTGATTTGCAGCAAGCTTTGATGAGTGAAGAGTACAGAGCATGTGTGGGTGAGAGACCCTTTTGAATCATTATCTCCAGTTGATTCACCGTCTCATCCACCATACCCACTTGCATAGGCCTCCAATGAATGTCCTATAGCAAACTATATCAGGATTTAAATTTTTTCATCTCCATTAGATAGTTCCTTGCATGGTCCATTCTACTAGTGTTGCACAAAGCATTAATAAATGCATTAAAATGGATTTTCCACTCCGAGAAAGGATTGTCCCTGATTTTAATATATAGTGTGACAGACCGTATGTGACAGGCAGGTGGAAAACTACTTTTCTCGCAATTGACTAAGCAACATCCTGCAAGCCAGACTTGAGACAAAAACCCTCGTCACAAGTATATGTTTGGATCTTTTCCAAACAAATGAAGATTCATTGAGGTTTTGTGTGATCACTTTCAGTATCTGCTTTCTCAATTTGAGAGGGTTTGTTTCGAGGGAAAAACGAAAGAGGACATACAGGAATAGTGAGGGGAAAGATGCAGAGGAATAGGATTGAGAACATCGCCAACAGGCAGGCTACATTTTCCAAACGTAGGTGGATTGCCGAGGAAAGATTACGAGGAAAGAAGTATCCAAGGTTCTTAAGCAATGATGTAATGAATGAGGTGGAGAACCATCCAAAGTTATTGAGCGATGGTTAGCTATACGAGGAAACATGCAATGTCATCTTCCTCCCAAATTCATCGATATAACCTAATACAACTTTCTTATGTAGAAAACATGGCTTATCTTAGGCTTAACTATGCATATAAAATACCACCTATCACCTTCATTGAAAAAAGAATGGTGTCTTTGTTCATAAATATCAGTGATTAATTGTAGGAATGGCTATTATTCTCTAGCAAACAAAATCAAGGACTAAGTAATGAAGATCTTGGTCGACAACAAAACTTATGATTATTAACTTCACATTAAAATTCACTTCATCTCTGCCACCTTCAAGGAAATCTTTGTTATCCATCACCATATTGATGTTGTGACTTGGTTCTTGAAAAACATTCAGCATGTCTGATTCATGGAAACCTTCAAGTTAGATAGTATATGTCATGATAACTTGCAAGAGATTAGTGTGAAGTGCACTGAGGTTTGTAGGGCCTAGCCTGCAGTTTGGCCTCATGAAAGCATAGAAGTAGATTATAACCAGTTTCTTAAGAAACCATGAATCCTTTCTAGCCTTGACATCTTCGTGCCCAACAAGATATACAACTCCTGATAATTCAAAACACTTCCATAGTTCCAAATGTACATCACAAGAAGGAAGTAGGTGGCAAAAACCATTTATCCAACCATTTTCCTCCACTTTCATCAAAATTGCAGAAAAATAAATAAGCTCAATTGATCCAAATAGAACAGGAAATCCAATCACAAGGAATATATTTTTTGCCCATATAAGAACCATGACAAGAGTCACTAGGCTTGTAGTTACCATCATCATCCCTACCTTTGCAATGCCATATGCATTTGATATATCGTTCGTGCTCCTAAAACAATCATTTAACAAGACACACATTATCATTAGAACCCAATGGATGACAAGAATGTAGATCTGACCCATGAACCGTCGAGATGTGTGAATTATTTTCAATCTGGGAAAGCATCCTAGGGCCATGGACGTTTTAATAGATGAAATTGTTGCCGAGATTATTTCTTGGCTTGCAATCATGGCAACAACAGTAGCTATCATGAAGACTGGCTAGATAAAACCATCTGGAATTGAAGCATAGAATACCTTCTCCACCACAGAGAGATGCTTCATAAGATATGAAACTTTATCCATGTAAGCCAATAGTAGGCATGGGAATACTACACATGTGAAGGCTATCTGGATGGATCTTACTGAGAAGTGACCCAAATCAGCAAACATAGCTTCAGTTCCTATTATGCACAACATGCAACCTCCTCGGGACATCCATGCTTTGATAGTGTTCCTCTTGAACAAGTAATAGATATAAACAGGATTGAATTGCCTTAAATTGTCATGTCATGTTAAATAATATTGTAAAGTCCAATAGAGCCAATAGAGAAAAACCATATCAAGAGTGTCGGAGAAAATGTCATGCCTACTTTGCTTGTACCAAACTATTTTATGCTGAACAAGATCACCAGGAATATGATTGAGACAATGACCACTGTGTCTTCTGTAAAGCTAGATATTTCATCTTACAGGCCATTTACAACAGACATGACTGATATTGCAGGTGTAAGTATGCCATACCCAATTACCATGGAAGTACCCATGAGAAACAAGAGTAATGTTGTGTGTGGAGCATGCTTGTTCAGAGGTCTTTGTTTCAGCTGGATGTATACCCCAGGAAGTTTGTACACCCCTCCACGTGGGGGGGGGGTGCCGGGGGACTTGTTCCACCCCCCCGCAGGGGTCCGGGGGGGCCAATCCCCCCGACTGGGGGGTCCGGGGGCCAGCGGTCCGCCCAGCGGGGCTCGGGGCAGCGCCCCTGAAGCTAAAAACAGATGTAAATTTGCCTTGTAAAAGTATAGTAATTTCTAGTCAATCTGGGCCGTTCATTAGGCAGATGATCTGACGGTAGAACTTATGTTTAGTTTAGGGTTTTTTTCCCTAAAAAGCAACCCCTCTCTTTGTATGAGGGCATTGTATTTGAGGCTGTGTAACAGATGTGCATTATGTGTGTGAGCGAGAAACAAGAGGTGAGACTGTGAGAGAAAACAAAGGATATTACAGTGGATTCGGTGTAGGTTGTGTCTTTTCATTTTGTTGGATAATAGAAAGGAAGGACTGGCTGTTCGAGGTGGACGTAGCCCAAACTGGGTGAACCACGTATATCTGTGTCTCTCTTGTTTTATGTGTTTTCTGTGTTTATATTTCTACAAATTATTTTTATGTGTTCCATTGCTCCGTTATATATAATTTTCTAACAACTGGTATCAGAGCCGAAGGTCTATTTGGCTGATAAACTCGCAGGAAAGAAGGGTTCCTAGTTCGAGTGGGAGCAATGGCGGAAAATGGTAAGTTTAAGGTCGAGAAATTTAACAGCCAAAACTTCTCGCTGTGGAAGATGCAGATGGAAGATTATCTGTATCAGAAAGATCTATACCTACCATTGGGCGGAAAAACAAAGCAGTCGAAGGATATGGACGATGAAGAATGGAACCTTCTTGATAGAAAGGCACTCGGAACAATACAGTTGTGCCTTGCAGCATCGGTCGCCTTCAACATTTCGAAGGAAACAACGACAGAGGGTTTGATTAAGGCGTTGGAGAAACTATATGAAAAACCCTCGGCCTAAAACAAGGTATTTCTTATGAAACGGTTATTTAATATGAAGATGTCGGAAGGTGGATCTGTTGCAGATCATTTAAATTATTTTAATACTGTTACAAGTCAGTTATATTCTATAGGGGTAAATTTTGATGATGAAGTTAAAGCTCTGTTATTCTTGTGCTCATTACCAGAAAGTTGGAATGGTTTGGTAATGGCCATTAGTAACTATGTTTCTGGATCTAGTACTTTAAAGTTTGATGATGTTGTCGGTGCTATCCTTAGCGAGGAAATGCGATGGTAAAGCACCGGTGAGACATCGGGAAATGCTTTGAGTGCAGAGTCTAGAGGAAGAAAAATGGAAAGAGGAAAGAGCTTAGGATATCGCAGTAAATCAAGGAAAGGCAGATCCAGGTCCAGATCGGGGATAGCGTGCTGGAAATGTGGAAGAAAGGACACCTGAAGAAAGACTGTAGATCTCGGAAGGGAAAAGAAGGAGATTCACAACAAGAAAACAATCATGAAGCAAATGTGACAGGTTAGGTGTTACAAGATGCTTTGATTCTTTCTTTCGAAAATATTATTGATTCCTGGGTGGTAGATTCAGGGGCCTCATTCCATGCCACACCTGATAAGAAATACTTTCATGACTATGTTCAAGGAGATTTTGGACAAGTTCGTTTGGGTGATGATAAACCCTGTAAATTGTTGGAATGGGTAAGGTTCTGTAAAACAGTAGAATGGAAAACCAATGGCTACTAAGGAGGTAAAGGCATGTTCCAGATCTAAAGAAAAATCTGATTTTAACAGGGCAGTTAGGCGGTGAAGGTTGTGTGACAACTTTCACAGATAAAGCTTAGAAGGTCACCAAAGGAGCCCTAGTAATAGCAAAAGGCGAAAAGGTTGGTACATTGTATTTATGCAATGGTATTTCTAACTCTATTAATGCTTTAACTTCTAATGGAGCAGATGCATCATTATGGCATCATAGGCTTGGACACATGAGTGAAAAAGGGATGAAGATTCTTCACTCAAGGAAT
>APFE031410704.1:291335-302534 GCA_000404065.3 Pinus taeda | reverse complement strand
CGCCCAACCTAACATAGGGTCCAAAACCAAAATTTTCTGGGGCGCTGCCCCAGACCCCATAAAGTGGGGTTACAGGTACCCTCAAACCCCCTATTAACTATGTGGAAAGAATATAACACAACCCAACATACGCTTCGATTGCACATAACAATGCTTCAACTTCCAAATGACTTCCTCTAGCAATCAAGGCTCTTCATAGTCAATCTAATCCTTAAATGCTAACGGAAATCCACTAATAAATCTTTGAACTTTGGTTTTATCTTCCTTAAGATACGACACATACCTCAACAACCCTAGGAACTTAGTTGTGTACTCCTCATCTATCATCAATCCCATATTCAGCTCATAAAACTCGTTGACCTTACTGTCATAGTACCTCTCTGACAAGTACTTCTTCCTAAATAGTTTCTTGAATTCATGCCAACTCAACTCCTTTATCCTGATGTTTCTAACATGCTTCACATTTTCCCACCAGATGTCTACTTTCCCTTTGAGAATAAAAATAGTTATCATGACTTCTTCATCCCAAGCAACCATGCCTTTGCGTCTTCCGATTTCTTCAGCTCTCCATCAAATTTAGGTAGCTTTGATTTCTTGAAATCATCTAAAAAATATCTTCTATCACTCCTCATGTAAGGATGATAGCAATGATGACCATGATACCTCTCTAAACCAGAACTGGAGTAGAACCCATATCCACTGCCTCTCATGTCAGGTGTATCTAAGAACCTGCCATCTCTAATAATCCAGGTGGATATTGGTGGCCACCCACCTATTCCACTTGGACTCCCACCATTGCTTCTTTCAGTTTTTTCGGTTTCCTTAATTGTAGCATAGTTTACTATTTTTGGCAATTTTTCGGGTACTGAACTTCCGAAGCCGTTTTGAGGCCCTAAATGATGTTCTTTTGGGAAAATTACTGATGGTGAACACTAGTCCCCATCCAAATATTAATTATTATCGGTTGTATTCCTCGGATAGATCTTTCTAATGAGGTCTTGTATACATCAAACGGATATTGTATGCCAAAGTTATGACCTGAGGAAGTTGATGTACCTATTCACCCCAACAGGGCCCATAGTTTGATGTTCCATCTCCTAGGGTAAGGTTTTTGGATGTTTTGGGTTTTCCATTTCTTCTCAATAATAAATAGGCCCTAAAGCCTCATTGTAACATAGTTCAGAGGCATGTATCCACCACATCTCTTCTTAGAGATAAGCTACCATCGCCTGAGCTAGTTTATTTCCATTTTGTATGTAAGCATATTTCAGTTCTTTGATATTCATGAAATGAAGTTTGATTTTTGCTACATCTTTGTGTTTATGGTTATATCTATAATTTTTTACATTCCTATTTAAATTCATATTAGTGGTATCAGAGGGGTCTTCTCTTTCTCAATCATTCTTTGCATGTCCCCATCGAGGTCGGGGTATAAGGAGTTAGGGCTTGATCTGGTTGAACCTTTTCAATATCAGCCTTGTAAACCCCAACGATTGCCCATTGGGGAAGGAAAGAAAGATGAGGGAGCAGGAGATCGTATCAAAATATTGCTCGAGGAGGCCCTCAAGAAATAAAGGAACACGATGATGGATAAATTTGCCCAGATACTTCAATGGTTGCCCACCGGTGACGCATCCATATCCAACAGCCACTTTGCAGGCGCCACTCCTTTTAAGGTAAAATTAAACTTTGACATTCCCATATTTGAGGGCCAAATAGATGGAGATGCAATAGGAAAATGGTTAAAGTTTCTAGAAGGATATTTTTCTATTCATGATTTTTCCAGCCAGGAAAAAATTACTTTTTCTCTTCTCAAAGCCGCCCCCCATGTCAAGGACTAGTGGGAAATCTACCATGAGCAAAAGGATGAAAGTACGCCCTCACTGTTTTCAGTTGCATCCACTTGGAATTCCTTTCGGTACGCCATCAAGGAGCAATACTACCCTGCCAGGAGCTATGAGGATAAATACATAGAGTGGACCACACTGCAGCAGAGAAGAAACCAAGATGTGTTGGAGTTCACCAATGTTTTTCATACCCTTCGCACGAAGTTGGGTATCAAGGATTCCGAGAAACATTTGGTACTCAAGTATTGTAGTTGCCTATAAAGGTACATCAAGGATGAGATGGAGTTCCTAGACATATCGCTCGACACAACGTACTGATATGCTGTCAAGATCGAGTAGAAGCTTGGACATAAAAATAGATACTTTGGATTTGTGAATCCGAAGTAAGGGAAAGGTGCCCCCAACCTGCAAAACAAAGGAAAAATCCAAGACAGAGCAGCCCAAGACAACTCGCCAAATCTGTAAGAAAAGAACAACACCACGAAGCTGAAGAAGGATATGGTAAAGTGGTTTGAATTCCATAAGAGCTCCACTTACAACACAAGTGAGTGTCGGGCCAAGCAGTCATTGGTGGCCGAGCTGAAGGCTTCTAAATTAGATGCATGTTCTGACTCTGAGTCAGAACCTGAAAAGGGGAATGACAAATTGAATCAGGTTATCAATGCGGAGCCCAACACCACCATTGCCACCACAAAGATCCAAAAGGAGGAACCTGAAGATCCAGAGGAGGACGAGCGCCTCTTCCACTCCCATATGTGGGTAAAGGTTTCCCTAATATAGTTTAGTGTCGACAGCGAGAGAAAAAAGAACTTCATTTTAGCAGAGGTCGTGAAGTGGTTGGGCTTACCAACCACAACACACCCACAACCATACACCATCAGGTCGCTTGACCAAGGATGATACCTTCACGTCAACCAACAATGTTGCCTTCCATATAGCATCAAGCCCTTCACGAATGAGGTATTATGCGACGTTGCTCCTCTTGATGTTTGTGATGTATTATTAGGCCAACCATACTTGTGGAAGTGACATGTTGTGTATGAGTCAAGGCCTCGCGTTGTTATTATTACCTTGGGAAATAAGTTGTACAGGATATCGAAGGTAGCACCGCCTACCGCCATCTCTTTGGTTACTGCAAATTAATGTAGTAAGCTCATTTCCAAAACTAGGAAATTTGTTTTCCTTATGATACACCCTCAGGGAAAGAAGAAGATAGTGGTCTCAACCTCCAGATAGGGCCCCTCCTCACAACAACAACAAATGGACAAGGTCATGTAGGAGTACAAGGACATCTTCACCTCCCCCGCAAGGGTGCCTCTGCACTATCAAGTCAATCACTCCATCGATCTGACACCAGGTGCTTCATTGCCCAATGGACCAATCTATTGGCGCTTTGTTCTGGAGAATGACAAAATCAAGGGGCAGATTCAAGAGCTTCTGTAGAAAGGTCACATATGGCTAAGTTCATCGCCTTGTGGAAGCTCGATTGTGTTGGTACAAAAGAAGGATGGAACTTGGAAACATTGTATTGAATATCAGGCGTTGAACAAGATCATTGTCTGTAATCGGTACCTGATCCCATGGATTGATGACCTTCTGGACCAACTCAAGGTGGGGGGGGGGGGGGGGATATTTCAGCAATATCGACTTGAAGTCTGGATATCACCAGGTACCAATCGAACCCTCCGATGTGTGAAAGACTGCCTTCAAAGCTAAGGAGGGCCTTTTTGAATGGCTGGTTATGCCTTTCAGGTTGACGAATGCTCTTGCAACCTTCATGAGGTTGATAGATGACATCTTGCAACCATTCACCAACTAATTTATAGTGATATATTTGGATGACATCCTGATCTTCAGCCACAATTGGGAAGAGCACCTCCACTACATCCGACAACTTCTCCATACACTTCGGCAACATAAGTTATGTGCCAATTTGGAGAAAAGCACTTTTGGAATGACCCGGGTTCAGTATCTAATATACATTATTGATGAACGGCGGGTGCATGTGGATCCAACCAAAATCTAAGTCATTCAGGATTGGCCAGCCCCAAACATTCTGACAGAGCTCCACAACTTTTTGGGTCTTTCCAATTTCTACTATAGGTTCATGTTGGGGTTCTCTGATATCACTTGGACCTTAAGTCAAGTCATTATGGGAGGAGTGAAAGCAAATTTTTTTTGGTTTTAATATCAACAAAAGTCGTTTGCAAAGTTGAAACATCACCTTTTCTCTACACCAATGCTCACATTACCAGACTTGCAACAACAATTTGAGATCGAGACAAATGCCTATGACTATGATATTGGGGCAGTCCTTACTTAATAGGGGCATTTAGTGGCATATCACAGTGAGACACTTTCAAACACAGTCTAGAAGTATTCCACTTATGACAAAGAGATGTATTCCATTTTGCAGGCCTTCCGATAATGGAAGCATTACATTTTGGGGAAGGAAACAATCATCCACACAGACCACCGACCCATGTAGTTTATACAGACATAAGGGAAATTGCAGAATGATCGCCATCAGAAGTGGTCCACATACCTGCAACAGTTCCATTTGAATATCAAGTATAAGAAGGGCAACAACAATAATGTTTCAGACTGCCTCAGCCGACCACCGATCATGGCGTTAACCACTGTGCTCAACTCTTGTGGGCATGAGACTTCTGATTGGTCACTTCTCTACAAAAGTTACCTAGAATTTGGCCACACATACCAGACGGTCTTGGAGGGTCAGCAAGTTCCAGATTTTTAGCTCCAGGATGCACTGTTATGTCACCTAGGACACCTTTATGTTCCTTCAAGCGAGTGTGCCAAGATGAATTGGGAAGTGCATTATAGTTGGGTCGTTGGGAATTTTGGGTTGAGAAAATAGTGGTAGAAGTATTTATATTGGCCGAATCTTAGACATGATGTCGGGAAGTACATCAGATCCTGCATTGCCTGTGTTATTGCCAAATCGACCATCAAGAAGCAAGGCTGCTATACTTCCCTGCCTACTCTTAGTCGACCTTGGGAATCCATCCCCATGGATTAGATGACGGGCCTTCCTTATACTAAGCATGGAAACAACTATGTTTTTGTGGTCATTGACAGATTCTCGAAGATGACCATTATGGCGGTCTACAAGAATAATATCACAGCAAAAGGCACTACTAAAATATTCTTTGAATGAGTGTGGGAACACTTTGGGATCCAAAGTTTATCATCTCAGATCGGGACAACAAGTTGTCTCAGTACATTTTGGTCCAATGTCTGGTCGATGTTGGACACCAAGTTCACTAAGTCCACAACTTTCCATCCCCAAACTGATGGCCACACAGAGGTCGTCAACAGGATGATCGTACACATTTTACGCATGTACAACTAAAAGCATCCACTCTCATGGGATGAGAGCCTCCCCTATGTCAAGCACAACTATAATCGGGCTCTCTACAACTTGACTGGCCAAAACCCTTTTTAGGTGGGCTTGGATTCTAGTTATTATGTCCCATTGATGTGGCCATATCATTTGCAGCTACTCAAGCAGATTCAGCTCATGTATGGTCTGAAGCCGACAAGGAAAACAACTTCATTGAGCACATTCAACACATCCACCAATAAGTCCATGACATTTTGGAGAAATAAAATACTAAGTACAAGTAATGACGTGACCAACATCGAGTGCCACACAAGTTTCAGGTGGGCAACAAAGTTTGGTTGCATTTGCAGAAGGAATGCCTTGTCGGATCCTATCAGAAACTTAGACCACTCTGAATTCGTCCTTACAACATTACCAAGGCTATGGGATACAATGTGTTTATGCTTAGCATTCCCCCATTCCTTGGCCTACACCCAGTGTTCAATTTGGACTGCCTTCAACCATACTTCCCATCATTGCTGGATACATCAGACATTGCAGAACAACTCACACCTACAGAGTTAAATCCAAATTGCATGGAACAAGCCACAACTGATGATATCATGGACACACAGATCAAGCACACATGACAACAAATGATACAACTATATCGAGTTGTCAAAGCAGGCCAACTCCTTCACCAGGTCAAGTGGCTCATGAAGGACCAAGTTCAGCAGAAGTTTCCTCTTCTCATGGAGGAACTCAACATAATGGGGACCATTGCTTCCTAAGGGGGGAGGAATGATCTAGGTGGATATTGGTGGCCACCCTCCTATTCCACTTGGACCCCCACCATTGTTTCTTTCAATTTTATTTTTTTTTTCTGCAGCACGGTTTACTATTTTTGGCATTTTTTCGGGTCCTAAACTTCTAGAGTCGTTTTGAGGCCCTAAACGATGTTTTTTTGGGGAAAATCACTGGTGGCGAATACAATTTTTTACTTTGTATTCGTTGTTAGCAATTGTATTCCTCGGACAGAGCTTTCTAATGAGGTATCGTATGCATCAAACGAAGATTGTATGCCAAAATTATGACCTCGGGAAGTTGATGTACTAATTTAACCCAACGGGGTCCATAGTTTGGTGTTTCATCTCCTGTGGTTAGGTTTTTGGATGTTTGGGGTTTTCAGTTGTTTCTCAATAATAAATAGGCCCTCAAGCCTCGTTGTAACACAGTTCAGAGGCATGTAGCCACCACATCTCTTCTCATAGATAAGCTACCATTGCTCGAGCTAGTTTATTTCCATTTTGTATGTAAACATATTTCAGTTATTTGATATTCATGAAATAAAGTTTTATTTCTACTGCATCATTATGTTTATGGTTATATCTGTAATTTTTTGTGTTCTTGTTTAAATTCGAATCACCTAACTATGTCATCCTTGCTTGACTTGTGCCCACCATGAGACCTGCTACCATATGCCCCATTAGTCCTATCCATAACTGATTCATGGTTGTCCCTGTCGCTGCAAGTCTAAAAAACTCTGAATGATAAATGCATTGGCCTCTGCTTGCTTCTCTTGTGCCTTGGCAAGTCTTTCTTGTGACTGAATGATCCTGTCATTATCTACTTTGTGACTTCTGATTACTGTCTTTAGACTTCTCAAAGTGTCTACTATGTCAGGATAGTACCCATCTCTTGGTTGCTCATCTAAACTATAAAGACAATCTCACGAACTATAAACACCATTTTGCTAGTCATGTTTGATCCTCTTCTTTCAGTAAACATACCATGTCAGATAAACCAAATACAACCATAATCACCATACTTTATTGAAGTTCAGGGGAGGTCATCTCGTCTATAAAATCAGTCTAGATTAGCATGATACATAATCATATCAATATATCGACATCATGCATGATAACACCAACTGCACATAATGATCTCATGCAAGACAATCGTAACCATGATATTACATGCATAACAACCACATAAAAACTCACATGCATGCATGGCAAACACATTTTTCCCATCTAGTCCAAGTGTTGAGCCTGGGAACTCTGATACCACTTTGTAATGCCACCTCCCACATTTACCCACTTTCACCAACCTAATGGGTTAAACATGAGCTGAGGGCTACTGTCACATGACTCAACCTCCTAAGTACAGTCAAGGAAGTGGAATCGACAAACTAAAACGTTATTGACCTTCCTCAAGGGCTACAGGACACCCAGGAGCCAAACCACCACTCCTAGTACCCAAACTCTGAGCTGGAATGATTTTTTAGTGACCTAGGTTTCCAATTACATGCACGAAAAGGCCTCCATGTGGTTGAGGGCCTCCAACCGCATGCATAAGCCTACCAAGTAGCGATTGTGACCTAAATTATTCATTTTATAAGGTGTGGTCCTGAATTATGAGCCTAAATTCCAAGTTAGCCTCCAAATGACTACCCATAACTTAGTGAGACTTTTTAGAATGATAAATAACATCAGGACAAAGCCATTCATACAAAAATTGATCAAAGACTTGACATAACCAAGCCTAACCATGACAATCATTTCATCAAACATATTGAGAACATGTAATCTACAGGTCATGAATGCTATATGAGCATAGGGGTCTAATACTTATCTGAGAATAATCAAGAAGGTCTAATGTCTTGTCATAATAGCTGCAATAACCTTTGTTAGCTCGTGTATTCATTGACCATTCATCAACTAATCAAAACATGTCAAGAGCCATAACTAGAACATGTTGTGAAACCTTTCTTATAACCAACATATAACCAGAATAATAACCATGCTAGAAAAACCATCAAATCCAAATAATAACAAGCACAACTACTTATGTAATACGATAAGAAAAGGGATTTTATCAACATAAGAAAAATCCAACCAAGTCAGGGAATTCCACATACCACCCAACCATAGATTGAGCTGAACCAAATCTTTCCTCTAGCCAATCACCCTCTTGCCATATTTCA
The DNA here is from genome assembly GCA_000404065.3 of Pinus taeda. Classification (NCBI taxonomy): domain Eukaryota; kingdom Viridiplantae; phylum Streptophyta; class Pinopsida; order Pinales; family Pinaceae; genus Pinus; species Pinus taeda. Next base: position 294,358 of record APFE031410704.1, on the reverse strand, counting down.
AGCATGAAAGTGGGAAAACCAGGCCTTCCCGGAGATTAAACCACCTCCACCCTCAAGCTTTACTGCAATCTCTCCAAAACCAGTCAAGGGATTACTAGGCCCAAAACAAGCTTGGATGCCTCAAAATTTCTTCATCGATAACTTAAGGAATTTTTCTGCCCCCACCGTCAAGCTTTACTGCAATTCCACCAAAACCATTCAAGGGATTCCTAGGCCCTATGGGAATTTTTCTGAGACCACCTTACCTAGTTCCAAAACCATCCGGAAAGATAAAGCTCAACCAAATAAAAGAACCTCATCACATGATGGTTATCTGGAAATGGCATGTCAAGGATGAAACCACTGTCATACCTGGTAAAACCCATGCCAATGACAACAAGAGAACCAAATACACACACACATGTACCATGAATTCACAAACTAGTTAGGAAATCACACATGCAACATGTTACCTACAAGTATTCTTGTTGAAGCTGCTTGATCCAACTTTTCCTTTCTTTCCCCTTGCTTCCATTGGTTTCTTGTATTTCCTTTGCTTTCCCTTCGCCAATGCTAGAGTGCTCCAAGAATTCTCTAAGTGTCAAAGAGTATGAGAGAGTGAGAGAATAAAAGAGATCTCCAAGATAATTTGACAAAAGGTTGTGAACTGATCCTCATAAGCCTTTCTATCATTGAGGCCTCTATTTTCTTCAATTTCCTCTAATTTTCCTTAAATTTTCCTCTTGTTCAAACTTGTGACTTTTCATCTCCCTTTTCTCCTATTTTCCTTTATTTTCATAAATAAAATGCCAAAAAATTCCTCTTTTCCTTTGCCAATTTCCTTAGCCATAATAAACCAAAATGAACACCACTAGGATGTTTTTCCAAACATTCAGCTTGTAATATGTGTCCCATGGACTTGGTCTTATTTTTCCTTTATTAGCTTTATTACATGAACTTTTAACTCGAGGTTGTTGCACACATGAGGTTAGATTCCTATCATTATTAGTGACCACCATAGCACACTTTACTAGTGATGGGCAACACGTTAGTTTCCCTCTTTTGTATTATGTTGATTCTTTGATTCAAAAGCTACGATGTATCAAGTGTTCTATCATTTTTTTAGGTAGTTTTTTATGCCTTTAGATAGATGTTGTTCGATGATACATGGGAGGACGAGCTTCCCTTTCGCTTTAGAGCTTTTTAGTTTATTTTTGGAGAGGTTTCCATAGACGAGGCCTACATTTGACCGTCTCCTTCCTAGGTCGATAATTGAGGTGCAGATGCACATGTGCGTCCAAATGATGCCCAAGAGGGGCCTGCGAGAGTATCTGACGAGGATTTTTTTCCCAGGAATTGGCGCTATTGGTTAGTGAGGATAACCACATGTTTAAATTCTTGTCGTTTCCATACGTGCATATTATTGGAGACAATGTCCCAACATCCTTTTCACACCGGATGAGCCTGCAAATGATAAAGGTAATATTAGTGTTTTCTTTAAATTAATCTAGTTTCATTTTATTTTCTTCATTAATTAGAATAAAATTTATTCTAACATGTTCTTTAACTTGTTTTAATAAATTGTTTAATGAAATTTTCTAATTTTTTCTGTTTATTATATATTTTGTAAACATCATCACATTCCTTGGGGACATGCCTCCTCCCCCACCGGAGGGAGTAGATGAGGAGATAGGTGAGGCCCAAGAGGGTGAGGCGTGTCCTCAGAGGGGCATGGGCATCTGGGCCCGTAGGGCTGGTTTGGGTTTTAGGATGGACTAGTATGATAGATTGTCTTGAGTTTTAGTTGAGGAGGGAATTCGCCCTATAAGAGCTCGAGACATCAACGCAAATCATAGGTTTGTGGATCTCTTCATGGATTGTTCACGTGAGATGATGACTCTTATGCGTCATATCATCAGAGCTAGTACGCTACTAGCGACGAGGAGGGATGTAGGGCATGTAATGACATATACATCATATGAGGCTTCACGTAGTGTTTCCCCACTAGATCATGATGATGAGGGTGGTGATCATGCTTGTTATGAAACCAACTCACAAAAATATAGAAAAGATAGGTCAATGGCTTAAGAATCAACCTCTTCAAGGGGGCAACCTCATTTACATTACACAAATGAACAATTCTTGGATGATACAAACGACAAAACCTCCTTTCTATATATAGGAGTCTAAGGGGTCATAATATAATCAAAGTAGACATAACAATAATAAAATAAGGGGACAAAAATAACAATAGTGGGCTTCTATGGGGAAAAATAGTAACAATATGGGGACAATAAGGGCATAACAATAACAATAAGGGCTACAATGACAATAGTAATGGGGGAATCACTAGTATTATAGGGACCTAACAATGCTTCTGGTAGTACTACCCCATTTGATCATGGTCAGGGTGTCAGTGATCCTTCTGGTAATACAGCTCCTTTTCATTCGCTTGATGATCAGATGTCAAAGCTAGAGGATGTGCTTCATGCTTCTCCTAAGAGAGAAAACCAGCGACCTCTGTTAGGTAAACTTGACTCGGGATAGAATCAAAAGTTTCCGAGGTTAAACAGTGATGGTTTTGGGACACATGGTATTGTGCACCCATGGTATTTTGCCCATGGTATTCTGCCCATCGTATTATATGTAATGGAGCATATAAAAGGCTGGAAGGATTTCATTGTAATGAAAAGCCCTGGAGGTGAGCAGTGAAGGCTCGCTTAGCTTGGCCGGATTGGCCAGGGTTTTGGCCAAGATAATGAAATTTCATTATGATCGGGTTTTTCCCCGAATTTGGGGTTTTCCCAGATAATATTGTGGAGCCTGATTATCTTCTATATTCAAAAGTACCACCACATTCGACCCCAGTTCAAAATGGGGGCGGCAACTCCGCCCGTAAAATATTCACTGTAGGGGGGGTCCAGGGGGGGCAGCTGCGACCTTTGGGAGCCCCCCCCTAGCTGGGGGTTTCGGGGGCGCTGCCCCCGAAGCTAAAAACAACTGTAAAATTGCCTTGTAAAAGTATAGTAATTTCTACTCAATCT
>APFE031410704.1:255397-286751 GCA_000404065.3 Pinus taeda | reverse complement strand
TTCTTCGCTTGGAGACTGTTAAGCAAATATGGAGCATTGTAGCATGCAAAGTACGACATATTTGGCCTGTAAAATGTCCATCATGAAATATGAATAACCTGCTGCAGCAGGAAGCTAATAGGACCCTAGTTCAAAATGGGGGCGGCAACGCCGCCCGTAAAATATTCGCTACAGGGGGGGTCCAAGGGGGGCCGGCTGCGACCTTTGAGAGCCCCCCTCTGGCGGGGGGTTTCGGGGCCAGCGCCCCCGAAGCTAAAAACCGCTGTAAAATTGCCTTGTAAAAGTATAGTAATTTCTAGTCAATCTGGGCTGTTCATTAGGTAGATGATCTGACGGTAGAACTTATGTTTAGTTTAGGGTTTTTTTTCCCTAGAAGGCAACCCCTCTCTTTGTATGAGGGCATTGTATTTGAGGCTGTGAGATAGATGTGTATTCTGTGTGAGCGAGAAACAGAGAGGTGAGATTGTGAGAGAAGACAGAGGATATTACAGCGGATTTGTTGTAGGTTGTGTCTCTTCATTTTGGTGGATAATAGAAAGGAAGGACTGGTTGTTCAAGGTGGACGTAGCCTAAACTAGGTGAACCACGTATATATGTGTCTCTCTTGTTTTGTGTGTTTTCTGTGTTTATATTTCTGCAATATTTTATGTGTTTCATTGCTCCGTAATATATATAATATTCTAACAACTGGTATATATAAACACACATATTTATCTAGGAAAACCCCAAATCCGGGGAAAAACCCGATCATAATGAAATTTCATTATCCTCGCCAAAACCCTGGCCAATCCGGCCAAGCGAAGCAAGCCTTCACCGCTCACCTCCAGGGCTTTTCATTACAATGAAGTACTTCCAGCCTTTTATAGGCTCCATTACATATAATACGATGGGCAGAATACCATGGGTGCACAATACCATGTGCCCCAAAACCATCACTGTTTAACCTCGGAAACTTTTGATTCTATCCCGAGTCAAGTTTACCTAACAGAGGTCGCTTGTTTTCTCTCTTAGGAGAAGCATGAAGCACATCTTCTAGCTTTGACATCTGATCATCAGGCGAATGACAAGGAGATGTATTACTAGAAGGATCACTGACACCCTGACCATGATCAAATGGGGTAGTACTACCAGAAGCATTGTTAGGTCCCTCTAATACTAGCGATTCCCCCATTACTATTGTCATTGTAGCCCTTATTGTTATTGTTGTGCCCCTATTGTCCCCATATTGTTATTATTTTTCCCCATAGAAGCCCACTATTGTTATTTTTGTCCCCTTATTTTATTATTGTTATGTCTTCTTTGATTATATTGTGACCCCTTAGACTCCTATATATAGAAAGGAGGTTTTGTCGTTTGTATCATCCAATAATTGTTCGTTTGTGTAATGTAAATGAGGTTCCCCCCTTGAAGAGGTTGATTCTTAAGTCATTGACCTATCTTTTCTATATTTTTGTGAGTTGGTTTCATAACAAGCATGATCACCACCCTCATCATCATGATCTAGTGGGGAAACACTACGTGAAGCCTCATCTGATGTATATGTCATTACATGCCCTACATCCCTCCTTGTCACTAGTAGCGTACTAGCTCTGATGATATGACGCATAAGAGTCATCATCTCGCGTGAACAATCCATGAAGAGATCCACAAACCTATGATTTGCGTTGATGTCTCGAGCCCTTATAGGGCGAACTCCCTCCTCAACTAAAACTCAAGAAAATCTATCATATTAGTCCATCCTAAATCCCAAACCAACCCTACGGGCCCATATATAAACACAGAAAACACACAAAATAAGAGAGACACAGATATACGTGGTCCACCCAGTTTGGGCTACGTCCACCTCGAACAGCTAGTCCTTCCTTTCTATTATCCAGCAAAATGAAGAGACACAACCTATAGCAAATCCGCTGTAATATCCTCTGTCTTCTCTCACAGTCTCACCTCTCTGTTTCTCGCTCACACAGAATACACATCTATCTCACAGCCTCAAATACAATGCCCTCATACAAAGAGAGGGGTTGCCTTCTAGGGAAAAAAAAACCCTAAACTAAACATAAGTACTACCGTCAGATTGGTATCAGAGCTCCATAATATATATATTATAATCAAAGCAGACATAACAATAATAAAATAAGGGGACAAAATAACAATAGTGGGCTTCTATGGGGAAAAATAATAACAATATGGAGACAATAAGGGCACAACAATAACAATAAGGGATACAATGACAATAGTAATGGGGGAATCGCTAGTATTATAGGGACCTAACAATGCTTCTGGTAGTACTACCCCATTTGATCATGGTCAGGGTGTCAGTGATCCTTCTGGTAATACATCTCCTTGTCATTCGCCTGATGATCAGATGTCAAAGCTAGAGGATGTGCTTCATGCTTCTCCTAAGAGAGAAAACCAGCCACCTCCTCCTCCAAATCAAAGTTTGACAAACGTTAATGAGGCAGTAATTAACCATGTATCATCTTCTATTATAGACCAGGTTGCCAGTACTACGTCTGTTGTATCATATATTTGACTTGATGTAGTTATTTGCTATATATATAAAAGGGGTACATTTTTATTGTTCATATTTTTATACTTAGTTTATATGTTGGTGTTGATGTGTATATTGCGAGGTCATGTTAGATATGTTTATTTAATTTGCTTTCAGATAGATGTGTATGGGATAACAATTATTTTACATGAGATGTATATTAATTTGAGGATGTGTAGTGATGATGTTGTTGTTGTTGTTGTTTTTTTTTTTTTCCTTTCCGAAATTGACATTGATTGAACCGCTTCAGAGACGGAAGACGCGTAGAGTTTCGGAGAGCTTCATAGTCTGACCCTAATGGAGGGCCGCAGAGGAGGGAGCTCCACTCCCTCCTACAAAGAAGTTGTTGCCAACAGAGGCAAGTCAGATCTGGATAATGTCAGAGGATCAGAGAAGGAAGAAAACAGTAATAATGAAAGGGGACAAATGGGGGCAAGTCCAAGGAAAATAGTAGCACAAAGGACAAGGAAGAAGAAGACAAAAACCAGGGAACTAGGGGAAAAAATACAAAAGGGACCTTGCAGACCCAAAACAGAAATCACTCCTAGAGTAGTGTTAAATAATCCTGCACTGCAGGAGCACATGGAACATATGGAAACTTACGCTATAATTTGTAAATTCATGGGATTATGGCCCACTGAAAAGGCTTTACGGACATGGATAAAGTATCACTAGAAACCCAAAGGTAGCATCGATCTTCACCTAGGGTCAAAGGTTTCTTCACCGTGGTGTTCACTAATATCGAAGATAAAGACAGAATATTCAAAGGAGGACCCTACTTTTTTGCAGCAGCAGGCCTCTATATGAGGCCTTGGGTGATGAACTTTGTTCCAGAGCGGGAGACTTTCACTTCAGTTCCTGTCTGGGTAAGGCTCTACTCTCTTCCTCTGGATTACTGGCAAAATGCTTCACTTGAGGCCATAGGCAACAAACTAGGTCGTTTTGTCAAAGCTTTGGAAGCCGCAAGACGAGGAAAATATACTTCCTATGCAAGGATTTGTGTGGAAATGGATTTATCAGGAGCTCTTCTGGACGAAGTCATCCTGGAATTTTTTGACGAGGAATGGGTGCAAACGGTGGACTATGAGCATATTCCGTTCAGATGCCGTAAATGCCATGAACACGGACACTTGATCAAAGACTGCCCTCTCAGTAAAGCAGAACACAAACGCAAACTTAATACAATAAAGGATACTGATAACTTTCAGAAAGTGGAAAGCAGAGAAAAAGGAAAGAAAAAAGGAACAAAGAAACAAAATAATGAGGGGCAAAAGAGCAGCCAAAATAAGTTTCAAGTACTGGAAGAAAGTGAAGAAATGCCAATGGAAGATCAATCTATGGAGGAAGGCCCTAATGAAAAGGAGAAGGAGGAAAGCCACAACCCAACACAAAACACTGATAATAAGCAAGATACCACGATGACCGAAACAGAACTAGTGATGGATTAGGAAATGTCCCAGAGTGAGAAAGACATGGAAGATCATGAACTTCAGGAAATACTGGATAAAGAAAACCTAGATCTGGAAGGTTTCTTAAAACAGGGAACCACAGTGGGGATAGATTCATTACGTCAAGATGAATGCAATAGAATACAACATCTGTTTTTATGGAAAACTCAGGAAAGGGGGTTAGATAATGGAAAAACCATCGACAAGCAGGATTGCAGAGGGGTGAAGATAATGAAATCAACTCTAGGATTAGCTACTAGAAATGCAGGAAAGTAGAGGGGCAGGAAAAATCAGAAGGAGCTCTTGATGGAGTGTGGAAAGCTGATGATAGACTCGGGTAAGATGAAAGACCTAACCAGTTACTCCTTTACAAATCTTTAATTATGAACTTTACATCGTGGAATATAAGAGGACTAAGTAGCAAAAGAAAGAAATGAATGTTGAGCTTTAGAATGAAACAAGACATGCCAGACATGATCTTCATCCAGGAAACAAAGTGCTCCATCCATAAAATAAAACTAATCCATAGCAAATGGATCAATAGATTTGAGTTCCTAGAAGTTAAAGCAGAGAACTCAGCTGGGGGTATCCTCACTCTTTGGAACCCCCTAAAAATTAGCGTAATAGATGCAGAGGCATCAAGAAATTACTTATCAATAGTCATTCAACCAGTGGGGGTTTTGGAGACCTTCTTGATCACTAATGTCTATGGTCCTCAAAGAATAGATGATAAACTCAGATTACAAGAATCCCTCATGGATCTCAGGAATAGATAGGCTAATATTCCTTGGATTATGGGAGGAGATTTTAACATGATCAAATCTCTCTCGGAAAAGAAAGAAGGTGCCATAGCACTAAACAAAGACTCATTAGTGTTCCAATCGTTCACAGATAATATGAAACTGGTTGACTCAGATTCAAGCAATGGCCTTTTTACTTGGAACAACAAGAGAGGAGGGGAAGCTCAGGTAGCCTCTAAGTTAGACAGGTTTTTGATATCAGAGGAGCTTATTCTTACAACTAACAAAATAACAACAAGAGTTCTTCCCTTTGGAGGCTCATATCACTGGCCGATTCAATTGGAAATCAAGGGTTTAGATTCTCCTAGGAATAGACCCTTCAGATTCGAGAACATCTGGCTCTCGCACCCAGACTTTATTAGCAACATGAAAAAATGGTGGGAGGAAGACTTGCAATTCCAGGGATCAAAAATTTACCTCATACACAAAAGATTAAAGCACATTAAGTTTAGACTTAAAGAATGGAATAAGAAGGATCTCGGAAACATTTTTGTGGACAAAAAATCAGTGGAAATCAAAATTTAGGAACTTAACGAGACATTGATCAAAAAAGGCTTTGACAAAGACAAAAGTGAATAGGCGGATAAACTTCATCTGGAATGGGAGGGCCTATGCAAACGAGAGGAAATATTTTGAAGGCAAAAGTCTAGAGTTCAATGGCTCAAAGAAGGAGAGCGTAATACTAGATTTTTCCATAGATCCATTATGGCTAATAGAGCATTCAATAGAATTTCGGTGATAAAGGATGAGAATGGGGAGTTTCAGATCACACAAAAGAACATTGAAGCTGTGTTGGTTCAACATTTTCGAAACATCACCCGGGAAAATATTCCAAATAGGGAACAATCAATAAAGGAAATTACAAAGTATATCCCTAAGATAGTGTCCAGAGAGGACAATAATAACCTAAACAGACCAATAACGGAAGAGGAAGTTAGTGAGGTCCTCAAAGGTATGCAGAATGGAAAAGCACCAGGCCCGGATGGTTTTAATGTGGATTTTTTCAAAGCTTGTTGGGATATAGTCAAACAAGATATTTTGAATGTTGTCGAGGATTCCTGGGGCAGTAAAACTATCTTGAAAGCCCTAAACACCTCCTTCATCTCCATGATTCCCAAACAGGACTCAGCTCAAATGGCAAATAAGTATAGACCCATAGCTTTATGTAATGTGGTATATAAGATAATATCCAAGGTAGTGGCTAACAGACTCAAACCTCTCCTTCCTTCTTTAGTGTACGAGGAACAATCGGGTTATGTGGAGGGCAGACAAATTTTAAACAACATCATACAAGCCCATGAGGTGATTCACTCACTTACGAGCAAAAAACAAGCAGGAATGATCATGCAACTGGATATTGCCAAAGCTTATGACAAGATCAACTAGATTTATATCAAGAAGGTACTCACTGCCTTTGGGTTTGATCATAATTGGGTCAGATGGGTAATGGCTCTGGTAACTACTTCTAGCTTTTCAATTTTAGTTAATGGCTCCCCCTCAGAAATTTTCATTCCTTCCAAAGGCCTCGAGCAGGGAGACCCGCTCTCTCCCTTTCTCTTTATCCTCATGATGGAAGGACTGGGATGGTCTATAAAGCATGCCAAAGCCATGGGCAAAATCAAGGGTCTTCTACTAACTGAAAATGGTCAGGCTCAAACACACCAACAATTTGTAGATGTTACCATGCTGCAAGGAATTCCTTCAGTCAAAGAAGCTTCAACCTACAATCATATCCTTAAGGCTTTTGCCATGGCCACAAGTCAATCTTTGAAAAAAAAAAAAAAAAAAAACCTTCTTTAACACAAACATTGTTATTCATAGAAATATCTCAAGAATCCTCGACTTCCAAAGGGATTCTCTCCCCTCAAAGTACTTGGGAGTTCCTCTCATGGACAAACCAATGCACAAAAGCATATGGGAACTAGTTCTAAATAAGCTACAGGACAAAGTAAAAAGTTGGACCATCAGAGCCTTGAACCTGGCTGGCAGGCTGGTATTGACAAAGGCTATTTTACAATCCATTCTGATTTTTATGTTATTAGCCCTTCCAGCTCCCAAAGGCATTCTAGAGCAATTCAGGAATATTCAAAGAGATTTCCTATGGGGTAAGGAGGAAACAAGGAAGAAATGGGCCTTGGTTTCCTGGGAAAAAATCTGTAAACCTAAGAAACATGGGGGTCTGGGCTTAGATGACCAGGCGATTCTGAGTAAAGTGCTAGGAGCCAAGCTTTGGTGGAGATGGTTCATGAGCCCAAAGCCCATTAGGCAAGGATTTGGAAAGAAAATTATGCCAGCTCTTGGCACACTGAAGATCTCATAAGAATGTTCGGAAATATAAAGGGCTCATACATCTGGAACAGAGCCTGGGAGAATAGAAGCATAGTGCAAAAAAATAGTTTATGGGAAATCAGAGCATGAGACCTAGCACTCTTTTTGGAGGACAAATGGCAACAAGAACCAACGCTGTTAACAAAGGATTTTCTAAGCCTTAAGCAGGAAACAAATTCCGAAGGGTTAAACAAAGTAAAGGATTTTTGGGATCTTTCCCTAAACCCCGGAAAATGGAGAAGATGGAGAAACATTGACTGTAGAGATGACAGCTCCATAAAAATAAAAGCAGAGGCACTGAGAAGCCTACTAAAACAAAGGATGATCATGGTTACAGAGGGGCAGGATCAATTGAGATGGGGCAACAACAATAAAGGCACCTTTAATCTAAAGGAAGCAAAAGGAATTCTCCTTGGGCTGGATTCCAGTGTTCCAGACAAGACCTGATAGCACCTCTGGAAAAACCAAGGTTGGATAAAGATCAAGCTTTTCATGTGGTTGGTACATCATACGAAAATCTTGACTTGGGACAATATTAGAAAAAGAGGTGTTTTGGGACCTTCTATATGTCAGATTTGTCAAACGCAGGAGGAAACTATGGAGCACATTCTCAACAGCTGCTCGTACACCACCTGGCTTTGGGATTCTTTCTCCAACATTTTCCAACAGACAAATAGGGATAGAGGAAGTATCTCAAACACCCTAAACAATTGGAGAAGGTTCTTTTCGAAGAATGAATTCCTTAATTTGGCTTGGGCCTTCACACCATGCTTCATTATCTAGAATGTGTGGAAAGAAAGGAATAAAAGAACATTTAAGGATGAAAAGTCCAACCCTCAGCAGCTATTGGATTTACTCTTGAAACAAATAGAGAGACAGTCAGCACCACAGTCTGCATTATCCCAAATAATCCTCCCTCAGGGACTGAGATGAGAACTCTCAGGCTTTGGTGAATGCAAGAGATCATTCCCCAAGGATTAATAAGAAAGGATATAGCTAGAAACGAAGAGAAGGATTTCTCGCATTCTCCGCCGAAAAATTATCTGAAATTAAACATTGATGGGGCCTTAAAGGGCAACTTGGGAACAGTTGGTTTTGGAGGAGTTTTAAGAGATGAAGTGGGTTGTATTATCTTAATCTTCCACAGCCACTTAGGCAGAGTCACTAATAACATGGCGGAATTAATGGCTCTGGAGCAATGTCTAGAGATTCTGATTTAGAACCATTGCTCTAATGTCATCATAGAAGTGGATTCATAAATAACCATTAACTCGGTTAAAAGAATCAGCTCGAGCACTAGACCGAAGAAAGTTTCAAATCACTGGAGACTAATCCAGGTTTATCAAAGAATTCACATTCACCTCCAAGGATTTCGAACTGTCAGTTTCAACCATGTTTGTCGGAATGCTAACAAGCTAGCAGACATCCTGGCTAATCAAGGGGTGAATAATGTTGAATGCGGAAAGGTGGTCTAGTTTCTCGCAGGTCAAGGTGGTCTAGTGTTGGGTGGGGGTTTTTGCTTTCGCTTTTGGTTAAGGTTTCCCTTCCTGGCGTTCTTGTAAATGGACTGTTCTTGTACATTTTGTAACTTCTTTTGATTTAATGATATTGAAGGTTTGGCTCTTGCTTAAGCAAAAAAAGATGATGTTTTTTTTCCAAAGAAAAAAGCATAATTCCATTGATATAATACAAACGAAATTACATTATGCATATACACTTATATCATTATGTATTGCCGCCATTTGATCCAGTTTTCAGAAAGAGTCTTATAAAGTTGTATCATGCTACAACAAAAGTTATAAATAAGTACACAACCATAACTACGTCATCATGGATCACCATACATAACAAAAATAAATAAATAAATAAAAATTTAAACAAATAAAAAAATAATAAAAAATAAATATAATAAAATAAATAAATAAAAACTTTAACTGCAAACTTTTATACAGAAAAGCATGCCACTAGTCACAAAATTTTCCATTTCCATATATAAAAAGCTGATTTGTGCCAAAAAATGAAACAAGGAAGCTGTCAATGCCACCATAGAAGAAATTGTCCAGAAACTACTAAATATACCAGAAACAAAATATATATATCATAAAGTTTTGGTTGCTCGGGACTATACTGTACCGTGGATGAACTATGGAATATCATCAAAGGGCCTGTGATAATAAGTTAAATGATTTGGTCCCTGTAACTTTGTCACATGCCATAGGTGTGTGGTGATGATGTTAGATTACAATGCTTGTGTTTTGTTAGATTTTATCACGATGATGATGCCTTGTTAGATTATTAGATTTGTGCAGTGCAAGATAATGACATTTATACGTGTTAGAGGTGTATATAATTAGATGATGGTAGTGAATTTGAATGTATATCTTAGATGATGTTTATGTTTTTAGATGATTATCATCATGATGTTTATTTTTATGAAATAATATTTATTATAGGTTATGTATTAGTGAACTCATATCAAAATTTTATATATGAAATTGCATGCAAAACGACTGACTTAAAAAGAAAAATGCAAAGCTATTTCTATAAATTACAAAGTTTAGTATAGTTGAAACTATGATTGTAAAATTATGATAAGTATTTTTCTATTGCTTAGATAGTTCATTCATATTCATTATAACCTAATTAGTAAAATATTTCAATACTCACAAGGAAAAATAATTAAAGATAAAATAATTTAGTTAGTTATTAATAAGACGAAAATGTGTAAATCATTCAATTTTTAATATAAAATAGTAATAATAGTAAATTATTCAAAAATACAATTTAACCAATGAAAGATTACACTATGGTTGATCTGTATATAGAGATAGAAAACCAATACTATAGATGCATTTTAATCAGAGATTAATCAATCACTAAAAGAGATTAAATCTTTTGACATGTACATTTTTTCAAGTTTTATATTCTAAAAGGAGAATTTCATAGAATGAGATTCAATCCCTCTCGGACCTTGGTAGATTCATTGTTAAGATGGATCTATATTGGTTTATAAAATTTAATCTATTGTTAAATTTAAAAAACTTAAGTCTCACATCATATTCCTTGTATTCCGCAAACTTAGCTCCGAGGCTCTAATGCAAAGGATCTTGCTCCCGTGGACTCATTTGATGATTAGTAGTATGATGGTTTAATCTTTGTTTTGTCTTTTATTATATGCATTAGTTACAAACTTTACAATATGTTTTCAGTTATTTATAGTATAGGAAGTATAAGGACAATTAGACATATCTAACATGGCTTGACAGGGTTATAATATTTTGTTTTTGGATGGCTTATCATGCAGTTAGGTGGGCAACATATTTGGTTTCCCTCTGGGCAAGTTGAGGCCACCTAACCATGTTGATTTTGGTTGTAATTTTCCCATTTTGAAAGAAAATGAATACAAAGGTCCTACTAAGCTTACAAAAAAAAAAACTTAAGTCCAATTTTATCATGCAGTTAGGTGGGCAACATATTTGGTTTCCCCCTAGGCAGGTTGAGGCCACCTAACCATGTTGATTTTGGTTGTAATTTTCCCATTTTGAAAGAAAATGAATACAAAGGTCCTGCTAAGCTTACAAAAAAAAAAACTTAAGTTTTTTTTTTTTTTTTTTTTTTTTTTTTTTTTTTTTTTTTTTTTTTTTTTTTTTTTTTTTTTTTTTTTTTTTAAGTTGTGGTTCACGGACACCTAGTCAACGGGTGCACTATTGTCCACAGAAAAATTTGGTTGTTGATCGGCCCCAAATGGAATCTAGCCCCACGGCCCACTATCTAGGCCTAACCCCAAGGGCTTCAGGGAGAATAGACCTTGTGACCTCCCAATGGCGAGGCACTGAATTTGACCAACTGAGCTAACCCTTGGGGCTGTCCAAATTTTTTATAATTAATTTAGATTTAATATAACTTTAAAAAAAATTCTATTCTTATAAAAAATAATTTATCACTAAGGAACATGAGAACCAACCAAAAAATAAAAAAGGAAAGGCACCCACAACATCATGGCTATTCGAGACATGGCAAGTCTAGGAAAATCCATTGTCAATCCAGGCAATCCTCCATGCCAAGAAACCACATGCATGTGCCATGCATTCCAGAAATCATACATGCAACTTGGTACCTGCAATCAAAACTTGTTGTAGATGTTGATCCCAATGTCCTCTTGTGCTTTCCTACTCTTTCTTTGCCTTCTTGCTCAAAATTCCAAGTATACTACACTCCTCCATGGGTGCTCCGAGAAAATTCTAACTGTCCAAGAGTATGAGAGAGAGAGTAGAATAAAGAGCTCCAAACTAAAACTGACAAAAGTTTGTCAACTAATCCTTAGAAGCTTTTTTATTAATGAGGCCTCTAATTTTATCAATTTTTCATTATTTTCCTCCTCGCGTGCCTGTGACCTTTCACCTTCCTTTTCTCCTAATTTCCACTATTTTCATAAATAAAATGCCAATAAATGCCTCATGCCTTTCCAAAGCTTTTTCCATTGCCTTTGCCAATTTTCATAACCATTAATTAATCACAAGTGATCCCCATCATTATGTTTTTGCCCGACATTAAGCTTGGAATACATGTCCCATGATCATGCTTATTATTTTTCCTTTATTACATGGATTTTTGACCAAGGTTATTACAGAACCCTCCCCCTTAGGGGAACACCATCCTCGGTGTTCACTGACACCTGCAACTAGAAATATTGGAGGAAAGAAAAACATATTGCCCATGGAACCTTATAACTTAACTCGTTGCAGTATTTATAATGATCATCATGTTTAGAAGCAAACCAACATGAGAAACATAACAACATGACCACCATAACAACACGACACCCCTACCTCTTATTGGAGATTTATAACACAACTCATGGCAGTATTTACATCCATAGAAATATATATATATATTATATATATATATATCGAGAGAGAGAGAGAGAGAGAGAGAGAGAGAGAGAGAGAGATGCCAAACATATGCCAAAAACATTCACTCAATCAATGAATAGAGAAGGATACATAGCCCGCATTTGATCCACCATCTCCCATGTAGCTTCATAGGGGCCAAAGTGCTTCCATTGCACTTTAAATTGCTTAATTTCCCAGTTCTGGAGCATTAGCATCTTTCTCTACATAATGCATTGAGGTTCGGGTAGGAATTCTCCTTTTGGTTCCACCTGCAATACAGACCAGTCAATCACATGATCAACATCTTTAACATACTTCTTAAGCAATGACACATGGAAAACATCATGGACTTTTATTGTCGGAGGCAATGCAAGTCGATAGGATATTGTTCCAATCCTCTCAAGAATATTGAAAGGTCCACAATATTGAGGGCCAACTTGGCACATGATCCAACCCTCAAGGATCTCTTCTTTGGCTTGATGCGCAAGTACACTTGTTCCCCAACCTGAAACTCCTTAAACTTCTTGTTTTGATCTACATAACTCTTCTATCTATCCTGTGTTTCCTTCATATTCTTCTTGGTTACTTGCATTTCCTTTTCCATCTCTGCCAACATGTATGGTCCAATCAACACCTTGTTCACTCTCAAACTGATGGGAGTATTACAACTCCGCCCATACAATGCCTTAAACAGACTCATCCTCAAATATTCTTGGTACCCATTATTCTAAGAGAACTAAACCAATGGAAGTTACTCTTCCCACTTCTGCAACTGTTGGTTATGATTTGGGCTGACCCAAGTTTAATCTATACTATGCACCACAAAACCTTTAATCACTAGCCCTTTCAGCAACGACCTGCAAGCAATCGCAGTCTCACCCAAAGTGACTATGGGAGGATGCAGAACCAGGTGTTTGCAGCCTTGAAGGATGATGCGATGTGGTGTGTTATATAATCTTTTAACATTCACTAATCTCTTTGCCGCATTCATTTAATCATTTAAACATACCATATAAAGCCATAAATCATCACTCTACTGAAATAAAGTGCAACTGTAACAAATTGCTACGCTATAATAGATAATAAGATAATATAGACATGAAGACACTAAATTACCGTGGTTCACCCCATTGTGGGGATACGTACACAAGAATTGCTGCTTATAATAAGAAATCTTATATAACAAACAATTCTTGACCCGCACACTAAGCTGCAGGTCATCTATGCACCCACTTGTAGGCTCAGGCCTCTACACACTAAGCTGCAAAGCCTCGCCTTATTTTCCCAAACAATATATCACAAAAGTTTAACCATTCAATTCAAGATGTGATGTCTCTCATATTTATTATTGATCTCTATATATACTACTACATCAAGGGATACATCATAAAAATACCATGGACTCCCTAAAAAAATCTATATTGGTCTGAAAACCATTCATCTTTTACATTATCAGATGCTTTTACAAAAAGGAGGGGCTTTGACCCACTCCGGCGCCCTTATGTCGCGTAGTATATTCAACTGCTTCGTTTCGCGGTCCACTTTGCACTTTATTGCGCACTCTGCTCCACAAAATGCGGAGTCTTTTCCAAAAATTAGGCCAAGCTGGGCTACGCCCAACAGGACCCCAACACTCACATGTGACTCATCCTGAGTCACTCAATTGCTTTGTCTCTAATTTTTGCTGCAATATTGTTGAACTATTGGAGAGTTTGTGTGAATTGCTTTTCTCTGTTGTGCACCTCTTCCAGTAGTGCTTCCATCACATGTTCTGCAGCCTTTTTCACCATCGTTGGCCTCCTCTGTCAAAGCTCTCTATAACGTATTTTATAGTCCAGTGCCCACTTTCAACTGTAAGTGGCACTAATACTGTTCTCCTTTCTACTTTAGAGTAAGGTTATAGGGACAGGGTTGTCCTTGTACAACTTCAACCTGCTGTCAATTACTCTTCCTTGAATCAATTCTCCATTTAACTTTTGCTAAATGAGATGTGCTTCCATCAGTAATATGTTTGATAATGTAGGGACCCAACCAATGCATCTTGAATTTTCCTGGAAATTTGATAAACTTACTATCACAGAGAAGAACAAGGTCTCCTACCTGGAACTTCTTATGCTTAATATGTTTTTCATGCTAGGCCTTTTCTCTTGCTTTTTGTACCTGCTAATGGAATCCTGCTATAAATATGTCTTCCTCCGAAGCAATCAACTGTGACATTATTTCCTTCATTATGTCAGGTTCTGCCATATCTGTAAAAGTTGCAATCCTCAAGCTGGGCACAATGTACTCCATGGGCATCCCAACTTCTTGCCCATAAACGAACCTGAAGGGTGTTTTACCTGTCACCTTTTTACATGTGGTCCTATAAGCCCATAAAACTACTAGGGTTCTAAGGTCCCATTCATATCTATTCACATTGCATACCTTATTTAGTGCATTTTCCAAAATCTTATTGAATGCTTCTACTATTCCATTGGCCCGAGGGTGATAAGGGGTACCCTTTTGATGATAAACTTGGAATTCCTTAGTCAATGGCTCAGTAGTTTTATTCAGGAAGTGGGAACCTTTGTCACTCATCAAAATCTTTGGACATCTAAATCTAGACAATATACACTCAAAAATAAACTTCACAGTAGTCTTTGTGCTATAGTCCCTTATTGGTTGTGCTTCGGCCCATCTTGTCAAGTAATCAGTTGTTGTAATTATGTACCTCACACCAGTCCTTTTTCCAGGTGGGTTTATGGGTCCAACAAAATCAATAGCCCACTTATCAAAGGCCTGCAATGTAACTTGTGGTACTAATGGCATCTCATATCTTCTTGAAGGTTTTCCTCTTCTTTGACACATATCACATGCTCTGCAATACTCCTTTGCATCTTTGTGTAGTGTAGGCCACCACAATCCTGCTCTCAAAATATTTTGCGTAGTACCTTCTCTTGCACAGTGTCCACCAATTGCGCTGCCATGAGGTTATGCTAGATTCATTTGTCTTTCATGTTCAAGAACATATATGTGCAATATTTCATTTGGTTCCATCTTATATAATTGTCTTGTTATTAATGAAAAATCTTCCTTATCCATTAATTCTTTCTTTTGTTGCGTAGTATACTCTGAAGGAGCCATCCCTATGGTCAAAAATTGAATGATACCTGCAAAATGGTCATCTGCAACTCTGATTGCAAATAACTGCACATCAAGGAGATTATCCTCTATGTTGGTTGGTTCTTGCCTTGTTTCCAATCTTGATAGATGGTCAGGTCCTGCATTCAGTCTTCCTAGTTTAACAATGATTTCAAAGTCGTATTCCTGGAATAATAGTAAGAATTTGCAAATCTTTCCTCCTAAGACATGCTTATTATCCAAATACTTCAGTGCGGAATAATTTGTAAACATTTTAAAATGTGATCCCAACAAATAGTGTCTAAATTTCTGCAAAGCATACACCATGGCCAGTCCTTCCATTTCTGTAGTGGTGTAATTCTTTTCTGCTTTAGATTATTTTCTACTTGCAAAATCTATAGGATGATCAATATCTCATGCACCAGGTTGTGTTGGTACTATTCCCAAAGCTATATAAGATGCATCCACATGGACATGGAATTCCTTATTCCAAGCAGGAAACCCTAATATAGGCACATCTACCATTTTTTTTAATATGTCGAGGCTCTTCTCACATTCTTCATTCCACTATAAAGTTACATCCTTCTTTAACTATTTCTCCATAGGCGCAATGATCTGCGCATACCCCTTAATGAATTTCTTATAATACCCATTATGTCCCAACGTAATGTGAAGTTGTCTTACTGTCTTAGGTGGAAGCAAATTCACAATGACAACAATCTTAGCAGGGTCCACCATTAGTCCTTGCTTGCAAACTATACGTCCCAACAATATGCTAAAAGGTACACAAAATATGCACTTCTTTAGGTTCAAAGAGATTTGATATTGTCTACATGTGTCGAGCATAACTCTTAAAATTCCAATATGTTTGCTTAGAAACCCAAATACTATCCAATCATCAGAATATACCTCCAAAAACTTGTGGATATATTTCTTAAAAGTTGCAACCACCACTCTATAAAATATGGCATGGGCATTCGTTAATCCAAAAGGCATTATTGTGTGTTGATATGAGCCCCATTCTGTAGCAAATGTGGTCTTATGTCGATCTTCAGGTGCAACCCTAATATGATGATAACCTGAAAATCCATCTGTAAATGAGTAAGCTTCATGACCTCCTACATTGTGTAGCACTTCATCTGTGAAAGGGGTAGGGAAGGGATCATGTAAACATGCATCATTTAACTTTCTCAGATCCACACAGATCCTAATCTCTCCATGAGTCTTCTTTTCTTGTACCACCATAGGACTCACCCATTATGATTCTTCTATTGGTTCAATAATTCCTACTGTTATCATCTTATCAAGCTCTATCCTTACATTCTCCTTATACTTTGGTTTCAGCCTGTAAGTTCTTTGTTTGACTGGCTTCGTATTAGGCTTAAGGGGAATCTTCATGACTCATAGATCTCCTATATACCCTTCATGTCTGAAAAACTTGGTGGGAAATAGTTCTTGGTATTCATGAAGTAACTCTGTAACTTTATTGATTGTCTCTTCACCTTCTTTGTCTTCAGTGGCTTTGTTATATATGGTATTTTTGGCTCAAGTCCAGTTACTTCGAGGTATCCTTCTGATTCTGCTATGTCTATGTTGCGAGGATCTTCTTCTTCTTCTACACTAAGGTTATAACATTCTAGTGCATTTTATATTTGTGCAGCCCAATCAAGTTGTTGCCATGTCAATGGGGTTGCATTCTTAAAGATCTTCTTCTTAACTGTTTGAAGGACCAAATTTATCTATGGGCGTTCATCCTCAAAGTTGAATGTTAGTATGAAGTCATCAACCATGTCTTTCCAGTTTACTGTACCATGCCGAAGTTGTGTTTCTAAGTATGAATTCTTAGGGATTGTCTCTAATGTATGAATGAATCCATGTACCCATTCTTGTTTTGGAATCTCCTTCCATGTTGTAGTGCATGGTTGGATATGCTTCCTAGGATTAGTTTCACCATCATATTTTATCTCTATTTCTGTATATATGTGTCCAAACCTTATCCACATCAATATTCAACATTCCTACTAGCCTTTTATATTCTTCTTGTGTGCACTCCACCATCTAGCAAGGGTAGCTTTCAAGGCTATATCCAAAGCTAACAACCTTTGATTCTCTAGAACATGTTTTTCATAATCATCAAGAAAAATATTTACATCACCCAATCCATCATAAGAATCCAAATTACATACCTCGGATATCATACAACAAACCGATCTAGTAATTATTTCACAAAGCCTTATGGATACTTCATGCAAACTATTCTGTTAATTTTCCAACTCTTCTTCTAAGTTCAAGGTACAGGAACTATCATGCTCCCAAGTCAACTTACCTTTTGCAGTAGGGTTAACCCAATCTTGTTCCTTTGTTGTCCATTGATAGATATTATTTATATCAGTTGTGCAATATTATTCTCTAACTAGTTATGTATATCTTACTCCTTCTGATGGATCCAAGGGAAGAATTACTCTCATATTATTCCCTTCAAATATCATCTCTCTTCTTCAGATTACTTATATCCATATTGTCAAATGCCCAATCAAGTGCAAGCAATTCAGGATAGGGGTTACTATCATCAACGATCTCTATTACTTCAAAATCCACAGTAGTGCGAACTCCTTCAATGTCCACTGTTACACCTGGTAGCCTTTCTAAGGGGAAGATCTTTTGTTGATTTTCCATCCTTAACTAAATAGGTAACCATTGTAGATTTGTCTTACCCATTAACTCCCATGTCTACTTCATCAAGACATTAGCATCAAATCCTAGATCCAGGATAACTTGAACCATCTCATATGCTCCTATCTATGCACTAAGCCTCTTCTCTCTTCTGGTTCTCTTCTATAGATGAAAATTATTAACTGCATGCATCTCACTTCGCAGTGTTTCTTTGGATGCACAGGAATTTATCAACTCGTGAAGCCCTTCTACTGCCTTTTGATCTCTTAATAATTTCATACAATTTTGCAGAAAAGTATTTAAAATACCTGCTTGATTTGTTGAATCATGGTCTTGTGTCAGAGCTCGATCCTGTTTTGAAGCTCGGTTTTGTGTCGAAGCTTGATTCTGTGTCGACATTGATGACACGTAGCAACTAGTTCTCTGCTTTGGCTGTGCATTAGAGGTCGAAGCTCCAACATCCATAAAGCTTTGTTTTGCTTCCATAAATACTTATTTTTCCTTCTGAATATAACCAGGAAAAAAAAAGGAGCTTTCTCTGCAATTTTTCTAACCCATGTAATTTCAATTTCTTTCTTCTCATCTGCTTTATCACTTCTGGTCGTAGCTCCACTTCTAGTGACAATGCTTATTCGAGGTTCGTCAGTCCTTTTAGAAGTCATCATTTGAATATTCTGTCTTGGTTGTTGATTCCTTTTTATTGCATCTTTCCCATAAGTACAAGACAATATTCAACTACATGGTCAAAGGATTTACAATACTTACATGTCTTTGTAGGGTTCTGAAAATCTCTCGCAAAATGACCTATCTGGCTGCAGTTATAACAAATGATTTGTCCACATCCTTGACCAGCTCCAACACCTCAACCTCTTCCTTGGTAGCCTCCTCGACCATCGCAATGTCTGCTGCCTTCATGTCCATGTTCTTCTACTTGCATTCTATAGGTGTCAGCACCGCGCTCCATCATTAGTTCATAAGCTCGACAATTATTCTCATCATGTCCTATTGATTTACAGAATTTGCAATATAGGTTCCTCAAAGTCTACACATATTTCTATAACAGGTAACATTCTTCTGAGTGATGTTGGCCTCTGGTCTTACATATCTCGCACCACATGCTGGATCCTGCATTTAAGGGATTCAGTGCCCCACTAGCCATGTAATCCATAAAGATATGACATTGTTCTTTAGAATGGCCCTCTGATATGCACTTCATACACCATGCTTCTTCTCTTACTTCTTTGCTTTTATTTATGTCTTGTATCTGCTGGGTTATGTTAACCAATTGACTCTGAATCTATTGCATACCTGCATTAATATCTCCTATAGACGAAGCTTCCAACTTCATCGCAATTTGTAGATCTTCGGCTTGACTTGTTGTCTTTTGTTGAAACAATGGTAATCTGATATGAAGTAATGGTGCAACTATATACCATTCTTGATTTTCCTGCAGAGCGATGTCGAAGCTCACTTGATCCAACAATTCCTTAAATCTCTTATCAAATTCCCAAACATGCTCACTAGGTTTCTGTTTAATTTCTTTTAACTCAGTGATGCACTGCGACTCAGACTTCGTCTTCTAAAATTCTCTTATCAGTGTTGTTTTAATATTTGCAAATGTTCTAATTTGATTATTTGAATACTTCATATACCATGTCAATGATCTATCTCAGAGTGTCATAATGAGTTGCACTTTCTTTATATTTTCATCATTGATCTGCTTTGCAGTCCATACAACTTCACATAAAAACCAAAACTATTATGGATCCTCTGATCTAGTTCCTTTGAAAACATGAACCTTAATATCATTATCCATATTTCTTCTTGGAGTGGGAGGGGGAGGGTCGGGGGGAAAGTAAGGGGATGGGGCATTGTGGGTAAGAGGGGTAGAAGGAGGGGGAGATTCAAAAATACCCTAGCTCTTGCCGGATTTTGGCTTCGACGAACTCTCAAGCTAGAAGGGTGAATACTACGAAGCTACCTGGGGTTTATCAGGGCAGATATCTTCTCTTTCACTTTCAGACTCACTCCAAAGAGGACTATACTCAGTCTCTACAAAGGTCTTTGGGTCTTGTCCACGAGCCCTCTTTCTGGTATCTATTCTATGTCTCTTTCCACTTCACTTTGTTCGAATACCTTGCTAAGATTTATTCTCTTTTCTTCCAAACATAAGTAAACTAGCAATCTGACCGCATCTGTAAAATTCCCTTTTCACACAAAAGCATCTTAATTCAAAGTTTCAAAGACTTTAAATACTTACCTTGTGGTCCTTTGAGAAATCATTGCTCTTCTTCATTGTAGGACATCGTCTATTCTATTGCAAACTCAGTAATTAATCCTCTTAAGATGTTATCAATCTAGAAATCGACTGCCCTTGAAATCCTATTGTTAGTGCCCTTGAGTCGTTATATGAGTTCAAGAGTGCACATCGTAGGTTCTCCGCCTTTAAAACATGTCTTTCGTTCAATCAATCGTGATATCCACTTGTACAGTTTGACAGAAAATGTTGAAAAGAAAATTTCGTATTGATTTGTAAAAATATATATTTGTAACCAAGCTTTAGATGTTAGACGAGGGTTTTTGTTCTCTTGATTTGCAAATTCTCACTCTTTCAATTCTAGCCAATCTTGAATTTCCTTCTTCAACGGATACCGCATCCACATATCCCTCAAAAAGATCTCGGTCCCGACAACGAAACCATTTTTTGGTTATGATTTCGGCTGACCCAAATTCAATCTATATTGCTCACCAACAAAACCCTCAATCATTGGCCCTTTCGGCAACAACCTACAAGCAGATAGTAGTCTCACCCAAAGTAACTATGGGAGGATGTGGAACCAGGTTTTTGCAGCCTTGAAGGATGATGCGATGTGGTGTGTTATATATTTTTGACATTCAATAATCACTTCGCCACATTCATTTAATCATTTGAACATACCATATAAAGCCATAAATCATCATTGTACTGAAATAAAGTGCAACTGTAACAAACTATTGTGCTATAACAAATAATAAGAAAATATACACATGAAGACACTAAATTACCGTGGTTGGCCCCAATGTGGGACTACGTCCACAAGAATTGTTGCTTATAATAAGAAATCTTGTACAAAAAATAGTTATTGACCTGCGCACTAAGCTACATATCATATGCGCACTAAGTTGCAAATCGTCTGCACACTCAGTTGTACACTCAGGCATCTGCACACTCGGCTACAAAGCCTCACCTTCTTTTCCCAAACAACATATAACAAAATTTCAACCATTCAATTCAAGATGTGATGTCTCTTTTCTTTATTATTGATCCCTATATATATTATTACATCGAAGGATATATCATTAAAATACCATGGTCCATATACCATGGACTCCCTAAAACATTCTACATTGGTCTGAAAACATTCATCTTTTACATTATCACATTTATTTACAAAAAAGAGGGGCTTTGACCCACTCTGAAACCCTTATGTCACGTGGTATATTCCAACTGCTTCGTTACAGGATCCACTTCGCACTCTATTGCGTTCTCCACTGTGTACTCCGCTCCACAAAATGTGGAGTCTTTGCAAAAAACTAGGCCATGTTGGGTTGCGCCCAACAATAGCTGATTCCTCACATACATCCTCAACATATCCTCCAATATTCTATTGACCCTCTCTACCTGTCCATCTATTTGCAGATGATAAGTTGTGCTGAAGGCCAACTCTCTACTCAAACCTGCATATAACTCTTTCCATAATCTAGAGGTGAACTTGGCATCCCTGTCTGACACAATCTTCTTTGGAACACCATGCAACCTGACTACATATCTGATGAAGACCTATGCTACATCATTAGGTGAATAAGTAAACTTCACTGGAATGAAGTGCATTACCTTTGTCAAACTATCCACCATAACCATGATGGAATCATGTTGTCTAGATGTCCTTAGCAAACCTGTAATGAAGTCCTTGGAAATGACCTCCCATTTCCACTCTGGAATCATAATTGGCTATAGTATACCACCTGGATGCTTACACTCTATTTTTACATATTTATAATCCAAGCACATAGCCACAAACTCTGCCACTTCTTTCTTCAAATTCGGCCAATAGTAGAACTTCTTCACTGATGTCAATGTATTTTGATATCCCACATGACCTGAATATGACTTAGCATGAAATTCTCTCAAGATAAGCTTCTTGACCTCATTGTTGTCTGACACATACATCTTGTCCCTAAATCTGACTAAACCTTCTATTGTGAGACAATAGTGCACATCTTGATCACTTGTACCCTGTTGTAACCTATGCATAAGCTCCATGTACTTGTCATCTTGCTAAGCTGCCTGCAATATCTGATCCTATAAATTGTCCTGTAGGAGCTCATAGTTTCTATATGATTCACATGTATCCTCCTAATAAGAGCATATAAAACCATGTTCTCTTTACCCTTGATGTACATGATCTTAAAGTCGAACTCACTGATTGTGGCCAACCATCCTGCTTGTCTGACATTCATATTTGGTTGGTCAAATGGATACCTCAATCCACTGTGATCACTCATTAAGATGAACTGCCTACGTAGAAGATACTGCCTCGACATATTCAAAGCATGGATGATCATTGCCATCTCAAGATCATGTGTTGGGTAATTCTACTTGTGCTTACTAAGTTTCCTTGATTCATAGTTTACTAGTTGTCATTCTTTGATAAGGACTCAACCAAGCCCTTTCTTGCACGCATATGTACATACCACAAACTCTTTTTCTAGATCTATAATCTTTGAAACTGGAGCATTTGTCAACAACTGCTTCAATTTTTCAAAACCGGTTGCCCATTCCTCCATCCATTCAAACTTATTACCCTTCCTTTGCAATGATGTAATATGATAAGAAATCCGTGAGAATTTCATGATGAACCTCCTGTAATAACCTGCTAGCCCCATAAAGGACCTTACCTCATCCACATTCCTAAGAGTTGCCCACTCCATGATATCCCTCATCTTTTCTGGATCGATTGTTATACCTTCCTTGGAAACCACATGCCCCAAGTAGTGTACCTATGTCTAAAAGAAATTGCATTTGCTAAGCTTGGAATACAATTGATGCTCTCTTAGAAATCTCAATATTTTTGCTAAGTGTTCGACATGCTCTTCCTCATTTTTAGAATATACCAATATATCATCAATGAATATAATAACAAACTTGTTTAGATAAGGACACAACACACTATTCATCAAGAACATAAAAGTAGTTGAAGCATTAGTCAAACCAAATGGAACTACAACAAACTCATAATGCCCATACTTGATCCGGAAAGCAGTGTTGTAGATGTCTTCTTCTTCAAGAACATTGTTTCTCCCTTCAACTAATCAAACAAGTCATCAATCCTCGGTAATGGATACATGGTCTTGATGGTCACCTTGTTCAACTATATGTAATCAATGCATAACCTGAGAGTTCCATCCTTCTTCTTCACATACAACATTGGTACACACCAAG
This sequence comes from Pinus taeda, assembly GCA_000404065.3. Lineage (NCBI taxonomy): Eukaryota > Viridiplantae > Streptophyta > Pinopsida > Pinales > Pinaceae > Pinus > Pinus taeda. The sequence continues at coordinate 263,457 of APFE031410704.1, read as the reverse complement.
ATGACACACTTGGCCTAATGTATCCCTTGTCAAACATTTCCTTCAATTGCAACTTCAACTCCACCAGCTTCGGTGTGCTCATCTTGTAAGGTGCCTTTGATGTTGATGTCGACCCTGGTACCAACTCATTAGAAAATTCCACTTCCCTCTGAGGTGACAACTCTGAAATCCCTGCCGGAAACACATCATGAAACTGTTGTAAACTGAGTACCTACTCAATACATCTGCATCCTCAACTTCCTTACCTTTGTCACTAGAAATATTCACTGTGAATAACACACACCTTTCCTACAACTACACTTCACCTACATAGTTGTCACCATTCTAACTGATGTTGCCTTCTTCTTACCCTACAAGACTCTTTGTACCCCATTGTCATCCAAGCATTCAATAGGTTTGTCATAACAATCCACCTTGTTTCTATGAAGATAAAACCAGTCCATACCCAACAACATATTGTATGATCCCAATGGAAGCACATTTAAATGTGTTGAAGTAAGCATATCATTTAAATCGAATGCACAAGCTCTTATATAATGATGAATTCTCTTCCTTGTACCTGCGGCTAACTGCACTAACCAAGATTTTGCATGCACTTCTTTATTCAAACCACACTTATCCACTAGGTCAGGATTAACATAACTATAATTATATTTAGGGTCAATCAAAATAAAATGATCACAAAGCTTACTATCCATCTCGATAATAGACGCCTGTGATCTTCCTGCTTGTTCTTCAATGTTGCATAGATCCGTGGAACACTTTGTACAACAACCCCCACTACCTTTGCCTCCTGCGCACTGTAGATCTGTGGTCTGCCACCCTGATGTTATGGACAATCTGTCCTATGATGCTCTCCACTACAAGTCCAACACTGCAAAGGTTTCCAACTTGCACCCTCATTATACTCCTCATAACGAAATCTTTGTCCTTTATCAGATGCATTGAACTTCTTATGCAATGTTGCATTCTATTTGTTACTTGTATCTTGAGATATTGTCTGCTTCTTGTCCAATTTTGATTTATTATTTGCATTACCTTTCCAGTCTGGCTTTGTCTCAAATTTGTGCTTTGATTGTTCAAAACAATGCTTTAGCTTCCAGATGGCCTCCTCCAATGATCTAGGCTCATCAAATTCAATCCTATCCTTGAATTCTACCAAAAACCCACTAATGAATTGTTGGATATTGGCCTTATCCTCTTTGAGGTGAGGCACATATCTCAAAAACTCCAAGAATTTTCTAGTGTACTCCTCATCGATCATAGATCCCATCTTCAACTCTTAGAACTATTTTTCCTTGACATCATAGTATCTCTATGTTAGATACTTCTTCTTGAATATTATCTTGAACTCACTCCAAGTCAACTCCTCTTCATGAATACCTCTAACATTCTTTACATCTTCCCACCAAATATCAGCTCCCCCTTTAAGACTGAATGTCGCTATCCTAGCCTTCATGTTCGCTGAGTAATCATACAACCTGAAGAACTTATTCATCCCAAGCAACCTTGCTTTGACATCCTATGACTTATTCATTTACCCATGAAATGTAGTTGGCTTTTCTTTCTTGAACTCATCTGACAAATATCCCCTGTCACTTTTCATGTAAGGATGATAGCGATGATGACCATGATACATGTCTGAACCAGAACTATAATAAAGCCCATGTCCATTGCCTCATCTATCGAGTGTCTCCAAGAATATGCCATATTTGATCATGTCATCTTTATTCAACCTGTGCCCACAATGTGAGACTCTACCATTTGTTCTATTAGTCCTATCCTCATGTCCATGATTGATTCTAATTGGTACTTGTCTCTACAAGTCTAACAAGCTCTAAATAATTACTGCATTGACTTCTACTTGTTTCTCTTGTTCCCTAGCAAGTATCTCTTGTGATTGAATGATTCGGTCATCATCTTCTTTGCAACTCCTTATTTATGCCTTCAAACTTCTCAAAGTGTCTGTTATGTCAGAAGAATATCCCTCACCATGTTGCTCATATGATCTATAGGGAGAATATCGTGAGTTATATTATACCATCTTGCTAGTCATCTTTGATCTTCTTCCTACAAGTAGACCATGTCAACTTAAAACAAAACAAAACATAATCAACATACCTCAATATAGTTCATGGGAGGATATCTCATCTGCAAGATCAACCAGATTAGCACAATCCATATATAAGCATAATGATATCAACATTTAATCATCATTAAAACCATTATCTAGTCATCAATGCATGACCATACCAACGACATACCATGACCTCATGCACGACAAATATCACCATGTCAATGTATTCATAACAACATATAAACACTAACATGCATGACCAATGCATAACCGACATGCTCTCATGATGATCACATCCAACAACAACACCATCAACTTTTCACATGGTGACACCACTACAACTATGACCAATGCCATGCATATGCAGCAAGCACATAGACCACAAGCATAAGGAACACATGTAATTAACATGTATGCACAACCAACGCACACCGCCCATCTAATCCAAGGGGTGAACTATGCTTTGTTACCACTTTGTAAAACCCTCCTCCCACATTTACCCAAGTTAATCGGTCCACTAGGGTAAACATGTGACAAAGAGTTACTATGATATGATTCAACTCCCCAAGTATGGTCAAGGAAGTGGAACTGACATGGCAAGACCAATCTGACCTTCCACACATGCTTCAAAACCTTTAGGAGCCAACCAACCATTCCAGGTGACCATCCCCTGAGGCAACTTTCTTTTCACTGCCCTAGAGCCTCAGTCACTCCCATGACAAGGCATGCATGCGAATGGGACCCTCCAGTCACTCCCACTGTAAGGCATCAATGCGACTGTGGCCTTTTTCAGGTAGTTCTATGCTAACGACCCCGGATTTTGTGCCACTTTTTCAGAGCCAGGGCTCAGGCCACTGCCCAGAACTTCATGAAACTTCCAAAAATGATAAATAACATAGAAACAAGGTTACTAATGCAAACATTTGATCAATTATTTGATTAGAACCCTACTAGCCATGATAAACATTTCATCAAACATATCACAAATATGTAATTTACAGGTCATAACAACATAAATGAGCATAGGGTTCTCATACTTATCTGATATTCGTATGTAAGTATTAATGCCTTATCACAATAGTTGCATTATCATATATTAGGTCATATATTCAATGTCATCCATTTTCCAATCAAAACATGATGAGAGACATACATCAAGATTGTCATAAAACATCCCCATAACTAACATATATTCAACAGAAATAATAAAGATATAATAACCATAAAAAACCACATGTGAAAAACTATATTTACCCATCAAATACAAGAGGAAAGGAGCTCTTATTAACATATACAAAATGCAACTAGGTTTGGACTTCCACGTATCACCCAACGATAGATTGGCTGAACCAAATCTCTCTTTTATCCAATCACCCTCGTGCCATATTCCAAGCATGAATGTGGGATCTCATGGAACAAATCCAACAAAACCAAACCAGGGTTTCCAGAGGACAAACCATGTCAACCCTCAACTAGTGATTCCACCTCATTGTCGGACATCACTAACCATCATCAGATTGGTCTCTACCCAAGTTGTCAAAGGCTCCAAAGCATTTGTCCAACCAGGGTTTCCAGGACTAGTAACTAAACCCATAACTGTTGTGGGGCTTCCAAAGTGTTTGTCCAACCAAGGCTTCCAGGACTAGGAAATCAACCCACCAAGGGCTTCCAAAGCATTTGTCAAACCAAGGCTTCCAAGACTAGTAACTCAACCCAAATTGTTACAAGGCTTCTAGAGCGTTTCTCCAACCAAGGCTTCCAGGAACTAGTAACTCAACCCACAAACATAAGGAACATGAGAGCCAACCAAAAACCAAAAGGAAAGACACCCATAACACCATGGTTATCCAGGAAATGGAAAGGTTAGGCAAATCCACCATTAATCCAAGCAATCCTCCATGCTAATGACAAGTCATGAAACCACATGCATGTGACATGCATGCCAAAACTAGCAAGGAAATCATACATGCAACTTGGTATCTGTAAGAAAAACTCGTTGTAGTTGTTGATCCAGATGTCCTCTTGCACTTTCCTACTCTTCCTTTGCCTTCTTGGTCTAAATCCCAAGTATGCCACACTCCTCCAAGGGTGCTCCAAGAAAACGCTAAGTGTCTAAGAGTATGAGAGAGAGTAGAATAGAGAGCTCCAAGCTAAAACTAACAAAAGTCTGTCAAATGATCCTCAAAAGCCTTTTTATTAATGAGGCCTCTAAATTCTTTAATTTTCCATTATTTTCCTTCATTTTCCTCCTCACATGCAACCTGTGACCTTTCACCTTCCTTTTCTCCTAATTTCCATTATTTTTGTAAATAAAATGCCAATAAATGTCTCATGTCTTTCCAAATCGTTTGTCATTGCCTTTTCCAATTTCCATAGTCGTTAATTAATCTCAAGTGATCCTCATCACTATGTTTTTGTCTGACATTCAACTTGGAATACATGTCACATCACCATGGTTATTATTTTGCCTTTATTAACTTTATTACATGGATTTTTGACTAAGGCTTTTACACAAAGAAATATCATCTTTCTTTAAAATCCATGGGACATCACCTTCTTTGAAATACCAAGAGGGACCAAACTCTCCTCTAGTTTTTTGTCTTAGCGATTGTTTCTTTTTATTTTTTGAAGAAATAAGACCTCTCCTAATAACCAATGTGTCATTTTTTTGGATGATACATGCCTCCATAAAGAAGATGAAATGTTTCTAAATGTATGCATCGGATATAGAGAGTGAGCAATTTTAAGATGTTCCCAATATGAGATCTCATAAAAGAAAATTTTCCTTTTCATCCCAATGGGAAATTTCTCAACATAGGTGTTGAAATTTTTTGGATCATTGAACATAGGCTCCCCATTTGAATGGAACATTTATGCAAATTCCTTCTCTATCTCATATTTCCTAAGCCATTCAACTAGTGTCAGTATTGTAGGCCTTTGGGTTCTCTCTGGTTTACCATTGAAAGCGGATGTTGCTCTTTTGTAAAGGTGTTCTTCTAGGAGGAATACCCTGAAGCAGTCATACACTGGCTTTTGTAGGTGGTCGAACCACCTAGCCTTCAGAGAAGGTCTACAACATTTACATCCATGATACCCTTTTTTTTACAAGACCTACATAATTATTGTATACAGGTCAGCGACCATGAAGATTAGAACAATTGTATAGAATTAAATTAATATGTGAAACAATATTTTTGCGTATATAAACAAATCCATAAAATTGTAATTTACCAGAACAAACTCGTAAGCCTGGATAATCATATATGATGTAAGCACATATGCCATACAATGTAAAACTCCTCTCTGTTGCGATGGGTCTTGATACATCGTACACATGTATCCCTTCCCATAATTCCTTCAATTCATCTACCAATGGTCATAAGTAGACATCCATATTCTTCACTTGTCTTCTACTGAGGACTATTAGATCCAACATAAGATATTCATTCTTCGTGGACAACCATGGGGGGATATTGTTATTGATCACTACTATAGGCGAAATAAAATAGTTGGTGTTTTTGAGGGAATATGGGTTGATGCCAACCATGGCTATGCTAAGTCGTAGAATTCATACCTCATCCTTGTATTTTTCAGGCCATGTATCCTCTATATACTTCATGGCTATTGAATTTGTTGGGATTTGCATAACTCCTGACTCACTTCTAAGTGAGGCACGTGATCCCGACAACATAGCTAATTCTTTGCAACGAAAGAGCCTTTGAATCCTTGGGATTATGGGAATGTGCCTCAATTTCTTATGAGGAGGACCATGTGATTTACCTTTTTTTTTTAATTACAATACCTGTCATGCCCACATTTCAAACATATATCTTTGTCTGCATATTCTCCTCTATATATAATATAATCATTCAGGCATGCATGATATGGTATGTACTCAACACCCAACATTTTCAACAACTACTTTGCCTCTTTGCAACTACCCGACAAGACATTATCACTTGAAAGAACCTTATCTTTGAATAACCTGCAGTTGGTGGGGAATGTAATTGTATAATGTCAATATTTAACGTTCGTAAAATAGACCATTTTTAATGTTGATTGTGTGACAAAATTTCTCAAAATATAAGGGACTTGATCGACCGTGCAGGTGAATTACCTCAATATTATCAAGAAACATGCATTCGACGTGTCAAACTTTGCTTTCAAGTTATACAACAATATCGTTGTCCCCACCTCAATAGACTTTGACTTACCGCTAGATCTAAAGAGAGGGCTGGTGGAAATAGATTTCAGGATTTTGGATAAGGCATCAGTGATACGAGCATCATACCCTAGCTCATTGTTATGGAATGCATTCAACAACATTGCCTCCATGGTAGTCGTATCTCATAAGTAATCATCCAAACCAACCTTTATTTAATTGCCTCCATTGCCAACTTGTGATGAAGAACTACTATTTTTTGTATTCATTCTTAATTGGCGAATCTAGATGTAGTGGGAATTGAATAGGTGGTTGATTCAACCATTCTTTGTATGCTTCCTCTCTGAGTTTTGCTCTTAGTGCAACCTTCTCTTGAGTTGACGTTGCAATGGGGTGCACTACAAGAAGGTAGGTGGGTTGCTCATCATCACTAGAATCCTAATTTCAAAAAATGTTGAACATCATTAGTACAATATCAATGATATTAGTAAGCACGTCAATGTAATTGGTTTGTTGAAATTGCATTATACCAAACAATTATTACCATCATTGATCCATGATTGCGGCTGGAAGATGCCATATTCCAATTGGAAGGGTGAAGAGGCTATCAATTTTCATCTAGCAACTGTTTGCGATATGTTGCTCTTGATAAGAGCTTCTAACATTTTTGAAATGGAGGAATATTTTCTGATTCTGAATCGATTTTGAATTAGGATCCTACAAAATTTAGATACATTTTTATTCAAATTGACATGGGTTAAAAAAAATCAATTAGATAATTGAAATATAAATAAATATGAACTTACTCGAGATGAAAAGGGAGAACTATATGAAGGACTTTCACTAGCAATATGGAATGAGTTGGAATGTGAAGAATTTGACCATTTAATATTATTGAGATTTTGTCCCCACATTTGAGAAAAATCAGAAACAAAATTTTGTGCGCATATCTAAAATTAATTTTGAGAACCATATAACCACAATATGAATTTCAATATAGTTTTCAAACCATTTTTCAAGAATAAGATAACTTTAAGCGAAAAAATGTATCCTATGAACTACAGTAATTTGTGTGGGTACGTCTTAAAGGATAATTTGAGATTAATATGCCAGTATAAGTGAAAATAAAATTTCAGATGACTTTTAAACCCCACCAGTGCGCTTATCAAAACAAATTGCACAAATACATTTAAATCATAACAACACTGAAGCATTCAAATAATAACTGCACCGGTTTCTAACATTCCAAAGTCTTGATGATGAACCACACTTGCTGGTTCGAAACGCGTTGGCCAAAAATTTCTCTTATGTGATTTCTACCGAAAGACTTTGCTTAAAGAATTATGGATCACAAATGCTTGAATACATAAAATATAAAATATGTTATCATACCGGTGCTCTTGTACAAAACTGCACGAATGCGTTTAAATAAAAAGATCAACAATGCACATTTGTTTCTGAGATTTTAAAAATAAAAAAGATCAACAATACACATCTGTTTCTGAGATTTTAAAAATAAAAACAAATTCTACCATGTTTGTGCTCTTATAAAAAATACAACATCGATGCATTTAAATACAAACCACACTGCTGCATTAAAATATTAATTACATTGTTTCAAGATTTTGAAATAATAATAATTGTATTATGTTGGTGCATTGAAAATTTTTGGTGCCCGACAATTTCGGCGTGCTTGTAAATGCATCGGTGCTTTTTATTATAGGACGCACTGATGTCTGAATTAAGTGTAAAAAAAACAAGGGTTGTTGTTTTTGTTGTTTTTTATTTTTTTGTTTTTGTTTTTTTATTTTTGTTGTTTGT
>APFE031410704.1:147438-252811 GCA_000404065.3 Pinus taeda | reverse complement strand
CCGATATGCGAAACATGGCAGTATGAATGCCCAAAAGCATGTATAAGGAGATGGTCAAAGAAATGGGCATAATTGTATCATAGGAGGAGCCATCTCAATAACAACGTGCTTCAAATGCATGTAAACATAATTGCCTTTGTACATATAAAAAATAATTTAGCATTAAATATTCATTTTCAAGTATTTTCGTGCAAAAGAGAAAGCAAAATGGAACCCATCCAACACATAAAATAAGACGACAAGGAAGAAAAGGGTTGATAGCAAAGTTTGTGAGTAATTGTTAATATTTCCTTATAACAACTCAAGGTTCTATTTTTGTATTTAAGTTGTTTTACAACAACCATCCTTGAATGTCTTTAAATAAGTGTTAACGTACAATGAAAAGTTGTTGAAAGAATTGATTGACATTGGGTTAAATATGGGTTGTGAGTCTATGTTGGCATATCTAAAATTAATTGTGGAATTTGTAAGTATCTATGTTATTTTACTTTAATAAAACAAAAAAAAAATCCTCTATATTAAATCTATGATTTATAATGGGGTTTAAAACATGCAGGAAACAAAGTATGGAACTACGCCTATAAAAGACTTGTGGCAACAAGGCATGGGCCTTGGTTTTGAAACTATGTGTACAGTTTATGAGTCACTTCTTGCTATGGTACATTGTTATTCAATTTACATTGATGTATATTATTCATTTCAATTTTCATTATTCTCGACAATATAGATACACTCATTACACTTTATTTTTATGTTTTCATTTCAAACAAGATCAAAAAGACAAAAACAATCAATCAATAAATATTCGTCCAAATAACCCAAGTCATGGAAGTAGCTTGAGCACTGACAATAGTTATAGCGAAGAATGATTATATATTTGGATATCAATGTAACTTATTGTACTCTTTGAAATAATTGTTTGTGAAAATGAGAAATTTTGTTTAATGTAATGGACATAGTGTCCCAATTGAAAGACAAGGGTTTACCAATAAAAAGCTCATCTTGTATGACAAAGAGCATCTTATTGATATATAATAAAATACATTTTAATTTATTCTATTGTGGTATCTAATGTCACCATGAAATGTTACACCACTGATTAAATATTATAATGAAGAGATGTGAAATCTGATAATATAACAAATTAATCCAAACATCATATACAAATGCACTAATCAAATTTTAATTTATATGAGTATTGTTATAAGATATATGTCGATTTTTCAATGAATAATGGATTTTAAAAATTACAATAATTGCACTGTTACAGGTCGATGTTTCCAAAAAGAGAAAATCTCATATAAATAATTGGTGTGTCCATAACATAAACATGCATTGGTGCATTATGTTATATAAAAGCACCATGACAACATCTTTTTTGCATGACTGATGCCTTTTCTAAAAACGACAGCACCGAGGCGTTTAGGTCTTCAATCAGTGGTATTGTTTGCAATTAACTCCTTGGTGCATTATAATTCTTAATGCACTAGTGTTTTCATACAACTAATACCCCAGTCCTACAAAATATTATTTGCAGCCTTAATGCATTATTGAAATTAACAGCACTAGTCCTTTTATATCATTAGCGCACCTGTGCGTCAGATACAAACCATATGCATTAGCGTTGAGAGTTTAAATAAAAGCATCGGGTCTGCAATATTTTTTTGCCTGCCTAGGTGTTGTTCCTTAAAAGAACGTATTGGGGTGTTTTTTTATATATATGCACACACCAAGGAAGCATACATTTCAGGCACCGATGTTCTTTACATTCAATGCCCCAGTGATTTAGTTATGTATGTAGCCTCGGTGATTTGATATATGTAGCACATGAAGTGCAATCGGAAAAAAAAAAAAAAGGAAAAAACCTCTCACTACCCAGATTTATTCAATTGTGATGGAGTTTTGTTATAATCTTTGCTAAAACATCTGTTATTGCAAACCTATGTTATTTTTTACAATTTTTGCCAATTTATATCACTAAAAACCTCCGTTGTAACCTTTGCTAGAAGGTATTTTCCTTGAAGTGTTATTTTACTTAGCTAAATTTATCTTGATGTGTCGAATTTCTCTTGTTGGGACGAATTTACCTTCTTGTGTTGAAATTTTCTAGCCATACTGAATTTCTCTTATTGGGCCAAATTATTGTGTTGGGTTGAATTTATTTCTGGAGAGGCCAAATTATAACAACAGTTGAATTTATTTGTGGAGAGATTTAGTTATTGCAATAACCAAATTTATTGGTGCAGAGGTTGAGTTATTGCAGCAACTGAGTTTATTTGTGGAGAGGTCATGTTATTGAAATAACTAATTAAATTTGCCTATCAAAAGAAGAAGAAGAAAAATTGCCCCTTATTGTTATTAAAAAAATTGGTTGGGTTTTTTGTTGTGGCAAATTTTCAATGAAAAAATTGTGATTTACCATCTATCTATTTTTTGTTGGAATCTATTAAAATTTTTGACAAAATTACTTATGGATATTTTCTAGAGAAAATTGATAAAAATAATTGGTGAATTAATTCAAAGAATTGGCATGTTATATGAATATCCTGTTGGTATGGTACTGAGGGACAAGCAAGTGGAGAGATATAATGCGTTTGCTTCATTGGAGGATATCAAAATAATGCTGAGAAATTAATGTTTTTTCATGGATAGGATCGATGCAAGGTTGTCCAAAAAAAAAAAAACCTCTGGCTGCCCAGATTTATTCAATTGTGATGGAGTTCTGTTATAATCTTTGCTAAAATATCTGCTATCGCAAACATATGTTTTTTTTGACAAATTTTGCCAATTTTATAACACTAAAAACCTCCGTTGTAACCTCTACTAGAAGGTATGTTCCTTGAAGTGTTATTTTACTTAGCCAAATTTATCTTGATCTGTTGAATTTCTCTTGTTGGGACGAATTTACCTTATTGTGTCGAAATTTTCTAGCGAGACTGAATTTCTCTTATTGGGCCAAATTATTGTGTTGGGCTGAATTTATTTCTGGAGAGGCTGAATTATAACAGTTTAATTTGTTGGTGGAGAGGTTTAGTTATTGCAATAACCAAATTTATTGGTGCAGAGGTTGACTTATTGCAGCAACTGAGTTTATTTGTGGAGAGGTCATGTTATTGAAATAATTTAATAAATTTGCGAATCAAAAGAAGAAGAAGAAAAAATGGCTGGGTTTTTTGTTGTGGCAAATTTTCAATGAAAAATTTGTGATTTATCATCTATCTATTTTTTGTTTGGAATTTATTAAAATTTTTTCGACAAAGATTAACTGTAATGGAATTTTTCTAAAAAAAAAGAATAAATAAATAAAATTGGTGAATTAATTCAAAGAATTGGCATGTTAGATGAATACCCTATTGGTATGGTACCGAGAGACAAGCAAGTGGAGAGATATAATGTGTTTGCTTCATTGGAGGATATCAAAATAATGTTGAGAAATCAATGTTTTTTCATGGATTGGATCGATGCAAGGTTGTCCCATGCACAAGGGCATCTACAATGTGATTTTGATTCTCCTACTCCTCATGGTTCAAGTGCAAAAGGACCCAACTCCTATTTCTTCCTTTGACTCTTAATGGTCTGCAATACTGCTAGCTTATCCAATCTTTTCTTATGTTTTGTATTGTCTAGTTATAACCATAATGTCTAGTTTTTTTTGTTTTTTTGTATTTTTTTTTTTGCATTATTATTATTATTTAAGTTATAGTTGGGTGATTATCCTAGTTTTCTGACAGCCAGTGAGAATCCCACTACATGAAAAGAAGAAACAAAATTATATGGTTAACTTCTGTACTCTGGTTTTGAAGCCATTATGAAGAAACACACATTTTTGTTTTTATTTAAAAAAAAAAAAAAGGATTGGCATGTTGATTGTTTGCAAAGGTGGAATTGAAAATTTTCTCATGGATGACAGATTGAAATAGACCTTAGAAGGCCTCACGAATGCCATAAATAACTTGGTAGGAGGGCAACTACAATTCAACAATACTTCAATGGGTTCTTTGGACGATGACTTTTTTATGAAGTAAAGAACAAGACAAATCAGCAAACCCTTCTCCAAAGGAGTTCATATTACTCTTTAGAAAAAGTAGACCAAGGGATATGTAGAAAGAAAAGGAAGTGGGAAATTGGATCTTTGTCCTTGGATCAAATTTGAATTGTATGAAGATGGGGGATGTCTTCTTTAAATTAGAGGAGTTAGACATGTGATTGTCCAAAGTAGCCCAAGTAGATTGGAAGATATTAAGTTGGGTAATGAAGCCATCAATGTTAGCCTTGATCCAACACAGGTTTATGGAACATTAAAAACATAATTTAAATTATAATTTTACCCAAATTTAAATTACAATTTTTTAACCATGAAAAAAATGTAACGACCCCTTTAAAATATTATATTCTTGATATTACAAACTCTTTAACCATGAAAATAATATAACAAACCCTTTGAAAGATTGTATTTTTGGTACCTACGAGAGAGACAATTAACAAGTAAAACAATATACGAGAAAGATTGTTAACAACTAAAACGACATGTATGATATAGCAATTTCAATTTTACATGTATGATTTTGGAGATTTTAATCTTACAAGTTTTTGGAAAATCGGAATTATTTGAAACTAAAATGATGCGAAACCTATTTTTGATAAAGATTGAAAAGCCATATTTTTAAACATTATTCAAAGTTATGATAATTTTTTTATCATAAATGCGGGAGAACTTTTATTTGCATTGCCCATTTTCCCAATCCATGTGCAAAAGGTTCTAATCAATTGTAAAACAAAACATCCAAGTTTAAACCCCGCTCCCAACAAAATCTACAATTAATACAAAAGGATTTTAATACCACTACAGAAAATGAACCATGACTCATGAGCCAAGCTCCCAATCACATTATTATGGACTTGTTTGGCAGTCTATGAACATAAATCCCCTAGAAGCATGTACTCTGACCACCTCGAGTAGTATAGCTGAGGCATTTACATGTAGGCCATTAAAACTCTCTAAGACATTTGCCCCTTTTCCAAAAAGGTTCATCATACTCTTTACCATAATAAGTGCAATCTACAAAGGTGTAAATTTGGTTCAGAAAACCATGAAAATTTGTGGATGATTCCTATAGAATATTTTGGAAATCCAGGTTACACTGTCAAGCTTCAAGATTTTTGGTGCCTAAAAGGTTTTTTATAGTGCTGAAACACTCCTACTTAAAAATAATCAAAACAAAAAAAAAGAAAAACCGCAAATTGTCATTTAAGATTTTTTCTCACGAGGGTGCATAATTTCACATATGGCTCTCAGTCTCATTCTTTTGAAAACGAGTCATTAACAATAAACCCGCATGAATTGATCTTCAAATCACACATAAGTTGCATAACAAGCATAAGGTCAAGGAAAACAAGTTTATGTGGCAAAAAGAATGGAAAGATGGCATCTTTCCCAAGAATAACACGACAATCCTTAATATGATTATGAATTCAAACAACTTCATGACGCCATTTGGATGATAAATCCAATATATGAACTGCACGCTTTTAGAAACATAGGCAAGATGGTTAGTAGTAATTTTGTTAATGTTATAGATTAATTTGGCTTTGATTTAGAAAATCCTCAGTGGTCTAGTTACTGATTTGAAATCCATAAGGTTGGTGGAAATTTACCAAAATTGTGCATAAATAGGGGACTTTATTTCATATAATATAACTTCCAGCAAAAGGGAAAATGGTAGCCAAAATTAAGATATTTAAGGTAGAATAGAGAGAAAAACTTTCAAGCTCTGATCCCCAAGCAGAGTGGAGCCAATGGTAGTACCCAAGCAAACTATGAATTGAATTTGTGCCACTGTCAAACGAGCCCATTTGGGTCCTATGCCAAGGAAGAAACACATAGTGGAAAACCTGTGCGCTATTTTATGAAACCAACGTTTCGGACTGGCTAGGTGAGTCCATCATCAGGGCAATGATCAGTGTATTTTGAGAAGAGAGTCGTGTAAATGATCTGTAATTCCAGCATAACCAGACAGAAGAATAACAGACATGGACAGCAGCAGAAACATAGGTGGTTGTCAAAACGAAAAGTCTCCAACGGACCTGCGCAGAGAGCTGGACAGCAAGAGCTAAAAATCATGCCCAATGATACATCCTCCTTCGCTGCCAATAACCCTAGCGCCCTCTCAAATAACTCTATCCAGCAAATTAACGATGACATCAGTATCTCTGGTAATGCGCCCAATAACTTTCTCAAGAAACCCACGGTAATTAATCTCTCTCAGCTCGTCCTTGATGATAATTTAAAAGCGCTTCTAGAAAAAGGTTTAAACTTTGCATTATCTCCCACCAAAATCCCCGTAACTGACATCATAAGCAACATTGAAGTTATTATTAAAGACTCTGACCAAAATGCAGCCGAAGAAATAAGACAGGACGTTTCCAGAATTCTAAGAAATGCCAAACCTCCTCCTAGCAACATATCTAAGGAAGAAGCCATAGCACTGAAAAACATCAAAAATAACAAAGACATTATAATCTTAAAAGCTGACAAAGGCAATGCCACCATGATCATGGATAGAATCGATTATGATCATAAAATGGAAGAAAACCTAAACAATAGTGGCTGTTATAAAGTTTTGAACAAAGACCCCAGCAACAAATTCCTTCGCCGGGTAAGTAATAAAATTAAAAACTCCTCCCTTGATGACAATATCAAAAAGAGATTAATCCCTAACAATGCTATCATCCCTAGAATTTATGGAGTGCCCAAAATCCATAAATATGGTGTTCCATTAAGACCCATATTTAACACTATAGGATCCCCTACTTACTGGTTGGCCAAATATCTTGCAAATAAACTCAAACCTTTATCTGGCAACACTCCATCCTACATCAAAGACTCGGCGTCCTTCATAGATTGGATCAAAAACCTAGAATTCAGTGACAATGATCTTATGGTTAGCTTCGACGTAGTATCTCTCTACACTTTGATCCCGATGGATGAAGCCCTAGAAGTATTAAAGAAAATCACTGATCTCGAAACTGTGGAGCTTATAGGTATTTGTCTTAAATCCTCATACTTCAGCTTCAAAGGAAAAATCTTTGAGCAAACACACGGCGTTGCTATGGGCTCTCCTCTATCACCATTAATTTCCAATCTATATATGGAGCACTTTGAACATATGGCCCTCAGGTCTTTCCCCCTTACCCCTGAAGAGTGGAAAAGATATGTAGAAGACATTTTTGCAAAGTGGAGCCATGATCTCGACAAACTTAAAGAATTTTTATCTCATATAAATAGCCTATCTAAACATAAAATTCACCATTGAAATTGAAAAAGACAACCAACTCCCCTTCTTAGATGTCCTCCTCACCAAGAAAAATGGCAAACTAAGCTATCAAGTCTTCAGAAAACAGACTCACATTGACAGGTATCTTCATTCAAGCTCCCACCACCACCCAAAACAAAAAATTGGTGTCATCAAAACCCTAGCCACCAGAGCCTCTAGAATCTCTGACCCTGATCATTTAGAGGGAGAACTTAACCATCTCTAGGAGGTCTTTATAAACAATGGCTATCAAAAAACACATTATCAATAAAACTATTAAAAATTCCATAACCAATAAACAAAAAATAAGTAAATTTCAGGAAAACCCTAGAATATCCTTACCCTATATTAAAGGAACCACATATAAAATAAGCAAAGTTCTTGCCAAGCATAACATTATGGTTGCTTTCACTCCCCCCAACACCCTTAGAAACATGCTTGATTCTGCTAAAGACTTGTTAGACCCAAAAAATCACAAAGGAGTTTATTCTATTCCCTGTTCCTACGGAAAAGTCTATATAGGTGAAACAGGGAGATCCTTTGGAACAAGATTAAAAGAGAACATTAGTGATATTACGAGAAATAGGTCGGAAAAATCAGGTCTAGCAGAACACGCATGTCTCTCCTCACATCATGTCTGCATAGAACAAGCTAAACTAGTCCACAAGGAAGACCATTACTTAAAAAGAAGAGTAAAAGAGGCAATTGAAATCGAGAAATCTTCCAATAACCTGAATAGGGATGACGGTCTCAAGTTAAGCAGTACCTGGAAACCCCTAATAAAGAAAATGAATAAACATTAATCATAAAATAATTAAATAAATAAATAATCAAAATTAAAATAAAATAATATAATAATAATACTAATACTAAATACTAATATTAATATATCTTTATTATGACAATATTAACAATTGCTTAAACAATAAGATTACAAAACATTATAATAACCATAAGATTAATAATAATATTAATACTTACATACAAATAACAATAATAATTTCATAAATTAGTATATTAAAAATATATCAATGAACAAACAAATTAATACAAATCATAATCAATTTAACAAAAATAATAAACAACCATAATTAATTATTAAATTAACAAATCACATTACAATATAGACATAACTAAATAAATAAAATCTATAGTAATTTTAAGATTGTACAACTAAGTAATTAAATAACAACTAGGAATATATATAGTAATTCAAGCTAATAAATAAATGCTTAAAATAATATACATGAACATACAAATTAATACAAATCATAATCAATTTATCAAAAATAATAAACAAATATAATTAATTATTAAATTAACAAATCACATTATAAATATAGACTTAATTAAATAAATAAAAACAATAGTAATTTTAAGATTGTACAACTAAGTAATTAAATAACATCTAGGAATATATATAGTAATTCAAGCTAATAAATAAATGCTTAAAATAATATACATAACTAGCAATTCTAATAGCAAGACATATAAAATTGGAAACCTTATTAATAAAATCATCATTAGAATTATTATTAAATTAATTATTAAATATGATTAATTAAAATAATAAATAGAAAAGAACTAATATTTAAATAATTAAATAAACATTATATTAATAATAATGAAACTTATCATTAAGTAATTTAATTCATTATTAATCATAAAATAAAGCCGGCATGATAAATCATACAGATTTTAAATTTATCTTTCAAACATCTATTTATAGCTCTATTATTTACACGACTATCTTCTCAAAATACACTAATCATTGCCCTGATGATGGACTCACCTAGCCAGTCCGAAACGTTGGTTTCATAAAATAGCGCACAGGTTTTCCACTATCATTACATTCTACAAGCCTGTATGGATTCTCTTTTCAACAAGAAACACATAGTCTATTTAATAGATGAAAATTCCTTTCGAGGATTCTAACAAATTAGAAAAGGGGCATGATCAATAAATAATATACCAAGAATGCCTCTAGTCAAGTCTCTAAAATGGAGATGGTGATTGCCTTTAGATTCCAGGCACTCCAACACCAAGGATATGAGATTGTATAAATAAAATGTGATAGTTTCTCTAACTATGAGACACAAAATCCCTACAAACTATCCCAGTGTTGCAAATACAAATGCAAATGGCAGACATAGCCGATTATTCGCACAAAGGAGGGGCTCTGTAGTTTTTTGTTAACTAAAATTTTATTAATATTAACTAGTTCGTGGAGCCTCTAGATATTGCAAATTATTATTGCATGTCTAAGGATAAAGACAACTATCTTTCGGATGAAAGACCCACTCATCATAATGTTATTGAGAAATGGATGGAAGAGAAAGAAAAAACACAGAGTTCAAGAGGTCGGAGTAGTCACATAGAGCTTGCACTTCACTCAAGGCTCGTGCTTTTGGGTGCAAATAGAAGAGGCTTTGAAAGAAATGAAAAATCTGGAACATGATTAACTCCAAACGCTAGGAAGTCTTAAAATGTTTAAAAGTTATGTAGCAAAAATGATCAATGATCGCGACATTTCCTTAAATGTTTTCTTGGAAAGGAGAAACTTCATGGATTGGTGGAAAGAATACAAGGAAAATTGATTCCTAGAGTGGATATCTCCTTTGTATGAAATAACGGAAACAAAAACTTGTAAGGGTTGAATTTGCAAAATAATGGAACCTTGTTCCAATTAGGTTTCTTGTTTTTGAGATGTAATTTCCTTTCATATGTTTAGAATAGCATGATCACTGTAATGTAGTGTACTGATGGTTAATGTGCGAGTATAAGAATATTAGGGGATGTACATCTACCTCTTAGCAGAGGTATAGGGTGGTTGGGTAGAAAACCGATGATAATATATATGGTGATATTAGACATGAAGTCTATATATTGATACTGGACATGAAGAAAAAAGTTTTTTGAAGTTTTTTCGAGATGATATTGTTGCCATGTATTGGATATATTATAATATGGTAACCCACATTTTTTCTTTACTGAAGAAATGCATTTTGCTTTTATTTTAGAGTGGGGAATTTATTGAGACAATTATAAACCATAATTGCACATATATAATTGGATTAAGAAATGCATTTTTCTTAAATTTTCAAAGTGAGAGATTTATTGAGACAATTAGGAATGAGAATGGCACGGATGTTTATTGAGACAATCAAGACCCAGAATGTCACAAAGAGAATTAGATTAAGAAATGCATTTTGCTTAAATTTTCAAAGTTGGGGATTTATTGAGACAAGAACTACAATAGAGCATCAAGAATTGAATTTGGCATAGAAAGAGTTGGATTAAGAGATGTGGCAGATTTATTGAGACAATTAGGAATGCGAATTCCACAGATATAATTGGATTAAGAAATGCATTTTGCTTAAATTTCAAAGTGAGAGATTTAGTGAGACAATTAGGAACAAGAATGGCAAGGATATTTATTGAGACAATCAAGAACGAGAATAACACAATTAGAATTAGATTAAGAAATACATTTTGCTTAAAATTTCAAAGTTGGGGATTTATTGAGACATGAACTACAATAGAGTAGAAAGAATCAAATTTGGCACAGAAAGAGTTGGATTAAGAAATGTGGGAGATTTATTGAGACAATTAAGAACTCCAACAATGGAGAGAGAATTGAATATAATACTTTGTGTACTATACGTTCTACACATTTTGATATATATGGCGAAACAAGCGATGATGAGAGGGAATAAGATTTTGTTCAGAGGATGCACTTAAGAAAGGCTTTATTTTTTAATATGATTTTTTTTAGTTTTGAATATTTTGAGACAATCAAATGGTGAGAGTTTTGTTGATGAACAAAACGTGGATAAGTAATTTTTATCTCCCGAAATAGTTTGGTTAATGGTGCCAAAAATGAGAAGTCTAAACATAATCTATGTTAATCCTTTATTATGGTTTTTTTCAAATGATGTTGTTGTTTGTTTATCTAAATTATTTTAATAAAGAATTAAAAATTTAAATATAAAATAAGGTGGAAAATTTTCATGATTTAATGCTTACTTTCCATTATCAATTATACGATACTTATTTTAATGAGAAATCATGTTTTTATTTATACATTTAATGTTATCTTATTCCAAGAAAATAAATCCAAACTTAAACAACGATGTCACTGTAATTCAGATTTTAGGGCCTTTTTCGTCTATGTTGATGCCATTCATGAACAATTCTAATATTGATTGGAAATTCCCCACACTTTGCATTGATAGCTTAGTTGGTAATTATGGATACTAATTGGAAATTATCTTTGATGCTTGTTGCATCTGGATGTAGGCAGAGAATGATCCATTCATTCGCCTAGATTGAAATTTTAATTGTGAATTTGATGACTATGTTTTGAGACAAGATCATCGAAAGGAACTTTTCAATCACTATCACTTATTTTTTTTGTTTTTTCTCAAAAAAAAAAAAAAAAAAAAAAATCGAACTTTGATTTATAAAGAAAACAAGTTTACATGGGTAAAAAATTTCATCAGAAGAGATAAGCCTCATCTCCATAGTATGCCTAATACGCAAATAAGAACCAAAAGGGACCAAAAATAAAGGAATTATCAATGACTAGTCACTGACCCTGAATATCAAAACACAATGATAAAGGATATGGAGATGGAAAAACATGGGTGAAGATCGACACGCTAAAAGTCTTTACCTTGCATTTTAATGTAAGCATAGCTTGGGTATTCATAACTCCCCAACTATCCTCACCCTGTTTCGCATAAAAACAGAGCCTCATCCCCATGGGAGCTGACCCAAGGCTAGGATACAACTCACTTGGAATGACTAGTACCATATGTGCCCATGGGTCTTGTGCAATCCCTTGATCTGCATGAATTTACAAAGGGATCTTGCAAACAAAAAGACTCCTAAAGGAAGATTTGAAAGAAGGTTTATGGGGGACTACAGAAAATAGCAAGAGTTATTGTAAAGGAGAACTACAATTTGTGGTTTGCGACTACAAAAAGTAGTTGTGAATACAATTATGGAGAGAAATCTAGTTAGAACATGTGGAATACTGAAATTGGAATCCAAAGTCAATTACTAGAACAATATATCTCCCCACGTTGGTTACTGTAAAATTTTTAAACATTTTGGCAACACATATATTTGGCTATTATTCATCTCCATAACAATGTTCTTGCTTGTTTATTTATGGCTATCCTAGCGCCTTGTAGATTACTAATTGGTTAGTGAGGAGGATCTCCTCACAAGTCATAATTAGAACATTGGCGCTTAATAAGGTGTAAAGTTGTGTTGAAACTCCAAGACTGACAACTCAAAATAGAAAAAATGCAGGATTCATAGTTCTACCTGTTTGCAATCTACTTACTTTCTTTGTTGATGACTCTCCTTTGTAGCCTGACTGATTCTTAGCTTTTTTATAAGCCTTTATAGATTACTCCTTCGTACACTGCTTAGAATTCCATAACAATCTAAAAGTTTCTTGAGTATTAAATTGTTGAGCTAGCATCATGGACTTGTAGATCTGCTTTTTAAAATTTAAATCAAGGATGTTTATTCTTAAATTGTTGTCAACTATATGATGATAGTTTTTGTGTTATTTATTGCAATGTTGGGGCAAATGGGACTTCTTCTATTAATGGTAATGTCCTTGGCAATGTCACATTTCCTTTGGCTGGGACAAATACTACTTTAAATAGCTTTGCACCTTACCTTGAATCACAAATTCATCTAATTCTTTTTCCTATTGTCACCCTTCCCATTCTACTCTAGAATCTACCACTTTTGTAGGAAAAAAAATATTATATTATTGATGTATCTTTGAAAATAACATGGAATGCTTCCTTTTTTTAACAAAGCAAGATGTAAATGTAGAGGTTGGATATATCTTTGGAGAGAAATATGTTATAGAAATGAAAGGTTTCTTCAACTGTTATTTTGGGAAGTGAAAGCTGAAAATGCAATTTTGCAAAGAGCACACATTCATTGTTGTAGGAAAAATAGAGGTATCATAGTCTACCACCATTTATTGATAGATATTCTCTATGTGTGTTGTAAGATGTGTACAATTATCACTGTCATTGATTGAATGTAGGATTGGTGAGAATGGTACTCGTTTATTTGTTAGTTATATGTCATTTCCTGACAAGTGAGACTGTGTCTTATTAAGAAATTGAATTTGATATATATATATATATATATCGAAATCATACTCTATTTTTTAGTGGTATGCTATTTACTGATAAGTAAGAATGAACCTTCCATAAACTTGACTTTTTGATATATATATAGTATGAACATCTAAAATAAATTGAAGTTGCCCCTTGTGATCATGGTTAGTCTATTGAATTTCAACCTTGGAAAAATTGAGATTAATAACCATATGACAAGTGAGAACATTCTAGAAATGTTAATCGATAATTTAGTTCGCAGGTTATGTGCAACAAGGGAAAGAGTGAGATAAAATGGGAACACTATGTTTTGATCAAGTTTTATCAGTGTTTATGGCCATCAATGCAAATAGCATGGAGTTGCTGGAAATGTGTTGGCAATTCAGAAATGGTCCAGACTAGATTTGTAAGTGTTCAAAAGCCTTGTTAGGACAATTGAAATGAGCTCTAAGAACCCATGGAAGACTTTTTAGCAGGGGGTAGTTCATGAGTATGAGTAAGATCATTCAAGAAAAAGTTTTCAACTTTGAATATTATATAGCTCAATGTTGCAATTATCAAGAGGATTTCCATGGAAGCTGGGAATCAAGTATTGGAATTCATTAGAAGATATCATATGATGGGAAGATCTATTGTATACTTGTGCATGTTGTTTTATGGAAATAAGAAAACTCATAAGTAATCCAGACTCAATTGAAGGAGTGCAATGTTTCTGTGTTGAACTTTGGAGTTGACACATAGGAGACTAGTAGAAAATTGCATTCTCAATCTTTAAATCTATTTCTACACAAGACATTCCTTTGCTCCTATTGCAGATTTTTTTGGACCTATAAACCAATGTTGCAAAAATGATTAAGATTGCAGGATGCAACTTCCAACATTGTGATTAGGTTGACGACATACACAAGTTCCTTGGAATTTTACAAAGGGATATTGAAAACAAGAAGACTCTTAAATGAAGATTTAAAAGAAGGTTTAGGGGGAGCCTGCAGAAAATAGCAAGAGTTATTGTAGAGGAGAACTGCAACTTGTGGTTTGCGACTACAAAGTGAAGTTGTGAATACAACGATGGAGAGAAAGCTCGTTAGAACACATAGAAGACTACAATTGGAAACCAATATCAATTACTAGAACAATATAACTCCCCATGTTGGCTATTGTATAATTTTTAAACATGGCTACTTGCAAAAATACTTGTATTATAGCTACAAATGAAGCATTAATATTATGAAAGAATGTAAGCATATTATGACATTATGATGATGGTCTGAGGCAAGGATGCCCTTTGTGTGGGCAAATTTGCATTCTTTGCATTTGTGTAGGGAGTAGTATGTGAATAGTGTATTTTATCTTTATCCTCCACATTTATGTTTAGTTTTGTGGTTTGAAAGTTGTTCTATGTTTTTAATAATATGTCTCTATTACATAGGTATTAGCACAAGTTTTGATGACCATGAGATTTTTCGAGAGGCACATTCTACAATTCATAAGAGAGATGTGTAAGTTTTTCCATGCTCCAACTCAAGTTGACACATGTCTCTTTCAAAATAAAAATAAAATATACACAATTAAAAAACAATATAGTCTATAATAAAAATGGAAATGAATATATATATTTGGTTAGTTTTATTTAAAAGTATTATAAAATGTATTAACTAAACATGTTATGTTTTGGAGTTTTTGGTCGGAATGAGATAAAAAAAATTTGGCCAGATAATAATTTTGTTGTTTAAAATGAGTTTTTAACTACATATATGGATTCAACACCCTACCCCTGAGACACTCGAATTATGAAAAGTTTACAACTCAAACTTATGATTCCAAGAAACTCCTACCAGATTCTAGACAATTTAGACTAGATTTTTTTGCACTTAAATATTAATATAATTTTACATCGATTAAAAAAATTATTACATTTAACTTCTTAAAATTTTAGTTTTTACCTTATAAATATTTTGATACAAGATTTAAAATTACCAATGTCATTGTCATTGTAGTCATGATAATTGTCCTTTTACTTCCCATGTCATTTTGTTGGTATCATCTCAGTTGGTATTAGGAAAGTCTTTGAAGCAATTGTGTTTGTGTTCGTTATGCACCCCTTTGATGTTAGTGACCGATGCATTGTTGATGGTGTTCAGGTAAGGGAAGAAGGCTGAGAGTAGCCAAGATTACCACTATTTAATTTGCCACAATCATGACTTCTTTATAGTCATGCTACAAAGGAACTCATCTTGCCTAATTTGGTTTCTGCTATGAGTACTCTATTTTATTGTAGATGATTGTAGAAGAAATGAACATTCTCACAACAGTTTTATCCAAACTCAGCACTAGTAAAGGAGAAACATGTGACAACAGTGAATAAATAATTTCCAATATGTTATTTGCATAAGTTAAGCTACAGTGACCACTAAGAACTTCTTTCTTCTATGCCACTCTTTCTTATGCTACTGCCTTATGGCATTTCCTTTGCAACATGTGGTGTAATTGCTATTTTATTTTATTTTTTTTTTTTTTTTTAAGTTGCCCATGGAAAAATTCGTAATTTCATTAATAAAAAAGAAATTACATTTTGTAGATGCATATACATATTCCGATATTTCTATCGATAGATAACCACTTCCAAAGAAGCATCAAAGCCCACTACCTGTATCCACGCAGGAAGGTAGTAGCCCAATCAGAGTTTGAGAGAAGAGTCCAAAATAAAACAAAAGAACAAAATTGTAAATATTATCATAATCTACGCAAGGAGATAATTCCAAAAACATGTACTGTGCCCATCATATAAGTGGTTGAATATCAGTTCATAAAAAACAAATAAATATGTACAAAATATGAAATCAGTGTCCAATGATTAGCCCAAAATATCCATAAAAGGCCCATGATAGTACTGGTAGAGTTCTCCATCAATATGTTCACTCATCAGCTAGATGCCCTGCTCCCAGATCGCGCCTTCTTTGGAAAGACGGTCAGCCTTTGAGTTCCGCTCCCTGTAGATATGATTACATGAAAAATAGTCAAAATTGGATATCAATCTTAATGCTTCATCAAGTATGTGTCTCAATGAGAAAGACCAACAATAAGAACTTTTATTCAACCAGTCACAGACTATTTTAGAGTCACCAAATAGTTGTAATGCATGGCAGTTCTTCTCCAAAGCAAAGCGAATGGTATAAAAAGCTGTTGAAAGTTCTGCGAAGTTATTTGTTCCCCTTCTTAAACCCATAATCAGGCTGTAAGAGTGCCTCTCAGAAAGGTGTAGGATGGCTCCCCCACCACATCCTTCTTCTTGTGCAACCCCATCAAAATATGCCCAAGGCCTGTTGGGGTCAATCTGTTCCATGTGATAGGGGGGGCAGGTCACCAGGGATAAGGTCGTAATCCGCTTTGATCATGGTAGCAATGATAGTCCACCTAGGGGGGTATTTTGGAATATTAAAAGATTGCGAGCTATCCAGACATCCCAACAAAACAACAAGGGGAGGTTTCTCAATTTGTGGGGCATGACAAAGGTAAACCAAAGGTTCAAGGCATCAACCAGAGAGCCTGGTTGCCAGTTGCAATTTGTGGGGACAGTTTCTGTCACAAGATTCCATAAATTGCGAATAACATGGCAATTCAAGAATATGTGGGAAGTTGATTCACCATCCTTGTTGCAAAAATGACACTAGTGAGGGCCATAGAAAGATCGCTTCAACAGGTTATCCCTAGTGGGGATTTTATTTCTTAGAATGCACCACATTAATAATCTGGATCTAGGAGGCGCCTTTAGCTTCCAGAGGTGTTTCCACCACTAATGAAGGATCTGGGGCTTCCACAGATCCGCTAGAAGAATGTAACCCTCTTTTGGTGTATATCTCCCTGATTTCGCCAAAGCCTAGATTATCTCATCATCACCATCTGTAATATGAATATGAGCCTCCAAGAGGGCCTGTGTATAGTCCCTCCATATCTGCTGCCATAGAGGAGGAATGTTGAGATGATGATCTATTTTCCAAGCCTGTTGAAGGAAAGAGGAGTTGAGCTCATCAGCGATATGAGCAAGGTGTGTAACATTTTGCTCCCTTAGATGTGCTAAAAGATTCGGAGGTAATCTATGCGTGTTCCCACATCCAATCCACGGGTCTATCCCAATGCGCACTCTGTTCCCTGAATGGATTCACCAAGTAATGCGAGAGCGGATGGGATCCAAAGCTTTCAGGACAACCTTCCAGATGATCGAAATACTGGTATAGAGTCTAACCGGTCTTCTGATCTAATCCAGTACTTGAGCAAGGGCGATATATTTCGAGTAGGCCACCCTTGTCGACAAACTGTCTGTAGCTACCAATTGCCAGCCTAGCTTCACTGCCAGTGTTGAGGAAAAATCATTAAGTTTTTTGAGTCCCCAACCTCCCCATTTTTTTGGAAGTGTGAGATCATCCCACTTTGCCCATGCATATATTCTTCCAGGTTGATTACCCCTCCATAAGAATCTGCAGCAAAGATTTTGTATCCTCAACAAAATGCCTCGAGGAATCCAAGCTAGAGACATCCAATACAGCGGGGTCGCTTCCAGGACACTCTTGATGAGTGTTAATTGGCCTACATGAGATAAGAATCTTAAGTACCATATGTTGAGCCTCTTTTCCATCTTTTCAATGAGCCAAGTCCAATCCGCTATCTTGTATCCTATTGGCTTTAACTTGTATCCCAAATATTTCAGCCCCTCTTCCAGTTCAATTTGTGTAAAGTGGAATTTGTGGAGAGCATAATGTATTTCATGCTGTGAGCAGGCTATGACCGTCAAGGTAGATTTTCCATCGTTAATGATCATCCCTGTGGCCTTTTTAAATAAGGAAAAAATATCTCTGATCGATGTCAAATCCCCAACACTTCCATTTAGAAAAACCAGCACGTCGTCCACAAACAATAGGTGTGTAAGTGTGCAATCATCCATAATCTTTATACCATTGAGTCTTCCTCTCCTATGATCTTCTGTTATTATCCGACCAAGCCCTTCCATGATCAGGAGAAAAAGCAGTGGTGAGAGAGGACATCCTTGATGCAATCCTCGAGCCGAGGTGAAGAATGGGGATGCACTCCCATTGACCAGGACACTGAAAGGAATGTTAGTGATGCATCCCATAATCCATTTAATAAAGATGAAAGGGAAACCAAGGTGGGTTAGAAGCATTCTCAAGTATAACCAATTCACCCTTTCAAAAGCTTTAGATAAATCCACCTTCATTATCATACCTTTGCCTTTTTTGCTGTGGAGAGAGTGTAATACTTCCTGTGCAGTCCCAATCGCCTCATGGATTTGCCTGTCCTTCAGGAATGCAAATTGTTCAGGCAGGATGTGCTTTGATAAGATTTGCTTCAAATTGTTTGCTATAATTTTAGCGATTATCTTGTACAAATAGTTACAAAGCGAAATGGGACGGAATTCATGAAAAGAGGATGGATTATCTGTCTTCGGAATTAGGGAAATGAAAGTGGAGGTGATGGCCACTTCCAAGCGTCTCGAAGCCCTTGACTCCTCCATAGCACTAAGAAGATCCAGACCAATCAACTCAAAAAAGCCAAATAAAATTCGATGGACCAACCATCAGGTCTTGGGATTTTGTCCTTGCTGAACCATTTTAAAGTGGCCTTCAGCTCCCCCAAAGTGACCTCTTGCACTAAATCCTCCTCATCCTCTTGTTCCACATACCTAGGGAAAAGCTGAGCAACTCTGATAATTTCTGCTAAATTAGTCTCCCTGGGGTCACTATAGGCATTTTAAAGTGTGACTTTGCTAGTGAGGCGAGCTGAGGGAAAGCGTTTGCTGTCCTTCCCTGTTCATCCTGCATTTGCCAAATGGTGTTTATATCTTTCCTCCCATTAGCAAACTTTTGATAAAATTTTGTATTAGCATCCCCCTCCTATATCCAAATGGCCCTGCTCCTCAATCTCCATTTGTCTTCCCTTTCTTTGAGGATATTACCACAGGCTGAGTAGAGGGATGTGATTTTATTCTTGTGCTCCTCTGAGCTATATAGACCTCCCAGCTCATTTTCAAAAACCTCCAGATCAATCTCAATCTGTCTCAGCGCATGTTCATCCTGAATTCTTTTTTGATGGGCCCAGATTTTGGACATCTTTTTCAGCTCTGCTAGGTTGCGGATAAACCCTACTGTTGCTGCACCTCTAACCCCTGGTGGGTTTGTTTTCCAGAAGTCAGTAACCATGTTGATGTATGATGCATCCTTAAGCCACGTTGAACTAAATTTAAATGGTCTCTTCGGCCTGTCTCTGCCACATTCCATTTCCATATAAATAGGCAGATGGTCTGAGAGCCCACCTATGCCAACCCATTGCCTTATATTGTGTCCCAAATCCATGACCTGCTCCTTGACAAGAAACCTGTCCTCCAAGTGCCTTGAATTTTTCAGTAGGAATATCGATCAGATGGTGTTGTTCTAACATGGACGAGAAGTAGTCCGAGAGGGAATCCCTTTGTGCACGATGTCCCCATGATTCAACATGTCCTAATGAAAAATTGAGGTCCCCTTTGACTATCAGATAGTTCCAGGCCCAGAAGGCGGTCTCAGAAATTAGGGCGATTCTGGCAAGACCCATATATATTGATAATCCTGAAGGGAAACCCAAGCTCAGCTGAATGAACATCAGCCCCTAAGTAACCCTGTCAGCCCCAACATTTAATTTCCTTGATAGTTCGTGTGTTTATGCCCAATGCAAGTCCTCCAGAACGGCCATGGGCATCCAATCCCGAAAATCTCCAACCCAGCAGAGAGTGCTCAAGAGTGCGAGCAATATCATTAGCAGGACCTAGGGTCTCTTGGAGGAATATAATATCCAGTGAGTCGGCAGAGAGTAACCGACGAAGAGCTAGTTCTTTGTCGGGCCTAGCTCGCCCTCTGCAATTGTAGGATAGGATTTTCATGGAGGGGGTTTTGATGGGGTTGTTCTAGCTTTAAGAACCTCAGGGATGGTAGATTGCTTGCCCAAAGCAATGTCTACATCAGCTTGTGCTTGGGCATTTTTAATGATAGAGGGATGGCCTCGAGAAGCCTTGGAAGGGGGGGAGGGGGGGGTGGAGGATATCAAGTCCAACATGGTCTTGGACTGAATTCCTCAATCGAGACTGTGTATTATATCTAGGTTCCAAGGCCGCTGTCAAGGAGGCCGAAGGCTGCGGAGGAGGGGTGCAGAAAAGAGCGGGGGGAGTGGTGGGGAAGGAGGTGAGGGGGGGAGCAATGTCACATACACTTTGTACAGGGGTCTGAATTGAGAAAACAGGTCCCGGTCCCAATAACTGCTCAGATACTGAATTATGAATATCATAAAAGCATTAAGTGGGGGGCAAGTGTATGGAATTCATACCCGATGTGTTGGAGTCACCCGAAGTTGCCGCAGTTAAACCAAGAACTGGAGGTGGGGGGCGATGGGGTGGCCTCCCACGCTTCCTTGGAGTGCTCTGAGTTGGTTCCGAAGACCGAAGACAGGTCTCGAAAATGTGGCTGTTCCTCTAGAGTAAGGAGTAGCAATCCCATGAATGTCATCAGAGGCGCGAGGCTGTTCCTCTCTTGTAAGGTCTTCATGCGACTGAGCCTCCTATTCCTGAGTATCCTGAGTAGAATGTCTCGCTGACTTCCTGCTATTCCATTTGTTCAGAGGGCAATCTTTGAATAGGTGCCCCACCTTGTGGCAGCGCCTACATCTGAAAGGTACCCCCTCATAGTCCAGCATCTGCCTCCTCGCAGCATTCCTCCACTGTATGTTAATATACTCCAGAAGCCCATCCGAGAGGTCCATGTGCAATAATATTCTGGCATAAGCCATTCTTCTTCTCAAGATAAAAGAGTCATCATAGGTAAGATACAAGCCCATGGCATCCCCAATCTGTCTGAAGATCTGCTATGTCCAGAAGTGATAGGGCAAGCCCGGAAGTCGTACCCAAATCGGTCAAGCCTCCACCCTTTCTAGTTCTAGATCGAACATTGGTGTCCACCTTTAGAGGAGGACTGGTGCCTAATCAATGTGCCATATGGTGGAGAGGACCCAATTAGTGTGAGCGAGGCAATTGAATCGCCGGGCAAACCATCCCCTAACAAAAGTTTGTACTTGGGGAGGTTCCAACAAATGATGTCCCTAGACTTCCATTGTTTATTTTTGGAGCCTCTCCACGCTATAATGTCTGCCCCTGACACGGCCCACTAGAACTTTTTCTGCCGAATCCATAGCCTCACGGAAAGGTGTGTCCTCGGATAGCTTGAGGAAGATTTCGTTGCTGCCCTGAGGGAGGCGTTTTTTCCTTTTGGAAATCCCTTTTTGTTTGTTGCTCGTGCCTATCGCCGACCTATTCGCCTGTACTGCCGCAAGTATGGCTGAATCCTTCTTTGCCGAAGGTCCTTTTGCCTTGAGATTATCGAAATGCCCTGATATTATACCTATGCCTGTGAAGTTGCCCAGAGGAGGGTTCCCCGGGCCTAGGTGAGCAGAATGGACCGGTGCTCGACTTTCTTTAATTGGAGGATACCCTTCCAAGGGTTTATCCGTCCCTTCCCCTGCAAGATTCAAACCCAAATTTGGCCCTAGGGTTTGAATATCTGGATCTTGCCAGCGTTCAACCTTCGATAAGGAACTTGTGAGGAGCGGAGGGCCTGTGTATTCCCGAATGGCTGAAGCTTCTAAAGGAATTGAAATGGTGGGTATGCGTTGCCGAGTGAGAGTAGGGAGGGCTTCGACCTCTACAGAGAGTTCATGGTCAAATGCTAAATAATCATCCACAGTGGTCCCGAGCTGAGACCATATCGACAGATTTTCCGTAGGAACCGCGGTATATACATCTTTGACCTCCATAACTATTAATAACCCGAGCTGACAGCTACATGTAGGTATGTCGGTAGGGGACCAAAACCGTTTAGGGGGGACCAAAAGCTAACCGACATAAAAACCACAAACATCTATTGAATACTGTGAGGATGCCGTGAATAAACTGAAATGGGGTCACCTTCTAGGTTGCATCCAATTCCTTGATACAGGGTTGCTCACTGGGCTCGATGCCCTAACCCTAGTCACCTGTTAGCCCGTCGCCCGACCTCATCGTCACATTCTTCCTTCCAAAGGTGTAATTTCTAGTTATAATTTTCACTGTAAAATTATAAACTTAAATTAAACTATCGGATTCGGTTTTGACAATTCATGGTTGTCCATGGTATTCTTAAACCATGGTTTTTCCCATGATATTATTTTCTTATGTAACCTATTTAAAAGACATAAAATTCCAATTAGTTTTATAAAGAGAATAATTGGAATTGTGAGGAGAATGAGTACCTAGAGTATATAATTTTTTGTAATATTAACAATTTCATTTCACTATTATTATTATTATTAATATTTTTTAATTAATTAATTAATTAATTTATATATATATATAATATATATATATAGATATTATATTTTTTTAACTTGATATAATTATTTGCAAATTATATAAATACATTTAATTAAGATTATAAAATAAATAATATTAACATAGTTAATTAAGATCATTAAAACTAGCTTAGATCTATCTTAACTTTGAATAGAGATCAAATCCCTTTTTATTCTAAAAGAGGTTTACACTTCAAAAGGTTTGATACTCTCACCACAAAGTTAAAGATAAAATTAAAATAACTCTAAAATAATTGTTAAAGATTTTGCCAATTTCCTAAAATGTTCTCTCTTTTCTTTCTTTATTGATCAAAGAGAACCCCAACTGCGCCTTTTTTCCCATATCTTAGCCATTGTAAATTTACCCATTTCTCTTTGAATTTCTTTCATAAACATTTAATTCACATATATTTGTGGATTAATACTTGAAGATCTATGTTGTTTATCCATAACAAATTGAAAATCATAAAATAATTTTGTTGATGCCTTTGTAAATTTCGCAGTGAAATAGTTACATAAAAATAGGTCCCTTGTTTGGCAAACAAAATAAGAAATCTGTTACACCAATTTAATGTCTGGCTTAACAACCATCTTAAAATTAAATAATAGTAATAATAAAATGATTTATTTTCGGGGGAGAGGTTCGAACGTGCGAACTATTGAATGGACATATTAGAAGCATACCATTTTGCTTTTGATTTTAATTTGGCGGGAGAAATACAAAAGAGCGTGATAGACTGTCTTTATACCCATATGGAAGGTGCCTTCTCTATATTCTGCTCGTTAAATTTGAATATGCGATGCGCCTTTGACAGACAGCAATCTGATGGATTCATCTGCAAGAGAGGCAGCGTCTTCTCTCGAGTCTCTCATGGTTTCCTTCAACCGCCGTATTGCCGAATTGCAGGAAATGATTATAACTCGAAATGGTAAACCCTCTGTTCTCGTAATCCCTGTTTTTTAAGATCGGGGTCCAGGCCTTTCTGTCTATTTCTCCATGTCAAAGGATATATATATATATATATATATATATATAGCGCGGTTCCACATCAGTTTTCAGGGTTACGCTGTTTAAAAGATGTTATTTACGAAATCTGTATCTGGATTCAGGTTTTAAATGATTCTATGTTTTGGCAGTGAACGTGAGTAGCAGTATTGCCGATTTTGCGGCAGTGGATTTGGTGGTGACAGGAATGGAACATCAAATCGAGGCGATCAAACTGCATCTCAAGGAAGAGGCCGAAGCTTTGCCCAGAGCTCAGGTCCTGAAATGTGCTTGAATAAAATTTATTTATTTTAATTTTAATTTAATTGTCTACGTTGATAAATTTATTGAAGAAATTCAGATATTCGTTGATATTACAGGAGCTGATCAAACTATCGTTGCATCAACAAAAGAAACTGCAACACATGCAGGCCAATCTTCCACCTAATTTGCCAGGAAACACCTCCATTCTCGATACAAGCTCCGCCAGGTGATTCTTTAATATTTTCAACTAACAAGTTGAATGTCCTCAATCAGCTATAATCTGGTGATTTTTGCAACTGAAACATTTATGCATGCCTTTTCTTTGGTAACAGTCTGGTGCTGAAACTGCCCAATGATGATGTAGTGGCTAGAAGTACAGAAGAGACGAAACCTCAAAAGGCAAGTGAAATTTTACTCTGGTTTACATATCGACCATACCTCTCTTTTTGGATATTTCTCGCTGCGTTTTGATTCTAAAAGTCAAATGCTCCATCCCCTATTCTCATTTCTAATTTTGCGAGATCCCTTGAACTTTTCATTCTGGTTCATTTTTCGAATCAGAGTTCACATAATAAGTCTAATTTATTACATCTATTCCATCTATTTTGAATAAGTCTAATTTATTACATCTATTCCATTCCATCTATTTTGAATAGGTTTCCAATTTTAATTATTTATTTATGGATAAGGATGATAGGAATTTAATCTCTATAAGCCCCAAGGGTTAGTTTAACTGGTCGAGTCCCCGTTGCCAAGTACTTTGCCAATTGGAAGGTAATATGGTCAATTCTCCTCGACGCCCTTGGGGTTAGGCCCTGCTAATTTGGCTGACGAGATTTGATTCCCATCGGGGTTGATCTGCTTGAATTTTTCCGTGGATGTAGCGGTCACTTAGTGTCCGTGAACCACCATAAAAAATATAAGAATTTAATTTCTATAGAATATTATAAAATATTTTGAGTAATAGTCATAAATTAAAGGTGGAGGTTTATTTTAAAAATAGTTATGCTTTTTCTACTCTTTTAATTAAATCAATTAATTATAAAATGTCATATGAACATGAGTTATGATTTTTTTGGACATGTAGTATTAGTGAGCCGTGGTATTGGCCCATATATATATATATATATATATAACTCAAATATTAATTCTTTTTATAACTGCTACTACTAATAATGAAGTTATAATTTAGTTAATTTTTATGATTTTTTTAAAATTTTGACAATGTTAGATGTATCAATAGGTAAGTGCTTTGATATCTATCGACGTTTACCAACCATTTAGTTTATATGGTTGTGATAGTTTTTAATATCTAGCAGCCCAAGGGACATAAAAGAGAAAACTAAATTTTGAATTGTTAGAATGAGTAGCCCCTTTGTGTTGACGTGGTCACAAGTTGAGTTGGCACAATTGGTCCAGAAGGAGCTCAAAGACGAAGTCCATGATTGTTAGAGTTGTACTAGAGAGAAGTTTGTTCCAAATTTGTTTGCTTGAAGGCGTGAAATAGCACAACATGAATGGCTCTAGAAGCACATTGTTGTGATCAACCTTTGGTTTAAATAATAGTGATAGAGAATATTGTGTTGTGGATGCGCTAAATTCCTTGTTGCTTACCATTTTTGCAATTTGGTCGAACAAGAAGAATTTTGGTTGTGCAATTTGGTACGCTGATTTTGTTGCAAACACACAACCAAACAATGTCGGTGTGATTTGAATTTTTGTTAATTATTTACATAAAGAATATGAATAGATGAAGATGTTTCATCTTCCTGCGCAAATGTAAAGTCAAGCACACCATCTCAACTAATTATATTGAGGAAATAGAGATCAATGTTATTCCATTGGATGTGTATGGTGTCATCTTTGATAATCCATACAGGTGGGATTGAGGGGCAATCCTCTACCTAAGGAAGAATTGGTAGTAGTCAAGGATAAACAAACTTATTTAATGATCATATAGAAAGATCCAACACTTTTGGTGCTAGTTTTTGTTGTTGAAGCTTAGAGATTGATTAAAGCCTTAAGGCAATTTACTTTTCTTATTTTGTGTTCAAAGGAAGAGAAGGTTGATCTTTCCATTAGAGTTGTGACTATGAGGTCTCATTGTGCCAAGCTCCACTATCGTAGGAGGAATTGCTTGAGTAAAAGTAGTTGGATGATTTGTTATAATGCTATTTTGAGTTGTTCCAGGAACCTTGAGGGATGCCTCCTAGCTGTACTATCAAACACAAATAGAAATTGAATATACTTGTCCAACTTCTAGTTTGTAGGCTTAGATATGCCACACAGGGGGCAATTATACAAACTTTGCACCATCTATGCTATTTTCAATAGATAGAAATACCTTTGCAAGTTGGTGATCATCCTGTTCAATTCAAAGTGTCTTAGTACCTTAAAATGATGCACTTTTTTGCAACAACTAAAGTCTTATTTTGTGAATAGCAGTCATGGAGCTCCTTATCTAGAAATGTCACCACAAAGATATGCATGACTGCATAATCCCACACTATGTGTAAGCTTCCCTGAAAGAGTTGAATCCACTATTGTAGGAGGAATTGTGACTATGAGGTCTCATTGTGCCAAGCTCCATTATCATAGGAGGAATTGTATGAGTGAAAGTAGATGGACTATTTTTTATAATGCTATTTTGAGTTGTTCCAAGAATCTTGAGGGATGCCTCCTAGCTGTACTATAAAACACAACATAGACTTGCAATAGGGAATTATTTTTCCCAATGAGGTGTTGTGTAAAACTTCATTATCAGAGAAGGTCGAGAGTTGTTCAAATATGTAACTAGGTTTGGTCTTCATAATGTGGAATGTACTCTTGATTATTGTATGTTCTAAAAAGAAAAGAAAAGAAAATTATTATTATTATTTTTTATAGCATGGGTTTCATGCTCAAGATCAATTTATTTTAGGTCAAGCACCCATTGTGTGCTTCTAGGGTTTGTCATAGAGTCAAGAAGTCAATAGAGTCATTGTCACATGTAAAAGACCCCATTGGGCATCTTGTAACAAGTTAAAATAATAAATTTGAGTCAAAAGGTGTCAAATTACCCCTCCAAGACTAAGTTGGCCTAACAATGAATGTTGAAGAATGTAATTAGTTTTGGTCTTCATAATTGTACTTGTCAAAAATAAATTTTATTATTAAAGAACGTGACCTTGGGTCAATGTTTTCTAGGTCAAAGCCTCCATCGAAGGCTTCTAGGTTTTGTCTTGAGTCATTGTCATTTTTATTAAACCCTTTTTGGGCTTTTGCATCATGTAAAAAGAATTATTTTTGAGTCAAAAAGGTTATTTGTCACCTCCACACCAAGTCGGCCTTGTCCCCCATGAAGTCGGCCTACATTAGGGCAGTTTGACCCAATAGAAAGGCTATATATAGAGAGGCAGTTCAACCTATTTGGAGCACTCACTCAACAAGTTCGATCTTCAAGGAAGAGAAGTAGAAAAGAGAGTCAAAATAGCTAAGGACGAAAGAAGTTGGGAAGACCTAATTCCAGTTTTTGGGCTATTTGTCTCTCACACGTGCGAAGTTTCTTGTCAATTGCTAAGGCCAAAATTCTAAGTCTACTGCAGGTTCAAAATTTTGTAGTTAGGGGCCAAAAATCTGTTACTAGGGTTTGAAATTCTGGATTGAAGCTGCTACTGGGAAGTTGTCACTTGGAGACTTTGATAGGGATCATCTATTGGAAGGAAGGGTTGACTTGGTGGTTGGAGGAGGTCTTTGTCTAGGTCTAAAGGGTCTTGGATTGTCTCATCTTGATTTGAATCTACTAATGGACGAGTTGGACTGGGTTTTCCCCTTGAAGGGGTTTTGCCCTGGCTAAATGCCTACATCTTGTGTCTCTTATTCTTGTGGTCTTCATATACATATAATTTCGTTATTGCTCGATGAAAGATAAACCAATAAAGAAGAAAAATAAGCCAACACAATTCACAAGTAACTATCAAGAAAGAGGAATCAAACCCTAATTCCTATAAGCATTGATTTCTCAACATGGTTTCAGAGCTAAGGTGGAAGAAGGTTGAAGATCACTTTGTTGGCAATCACTTAAATAAGGGAAATGTAGGCTTGGAAGAAAAGGTTACTCCCTCGGTCGCAAGTTATTTGAAGATGGGTCTCAATATCATGAGAGTTGTAGGAAGATGGATTGGAAAAATCATCTACAACTTATCTAGGAGAGTCAAGAGTGAAGGATTCTTGGTTGCACTTATAGATACTCTTGATGATCACAACGCATGGATCATTGATAGTGGAGCATCAAGACATATGACGGGAGAAAGTGGACAACTTCATACTCTATCAAGGAAACCATCATCTCATGCAGTAGAGCTAGGAGAAAACAACAATTATGTAGTCAAGGGCCTTGGATCTACATCATTGAAGTTGGAAAGCGGAGCAAAGCTACACCTCAGCAACATACTCTATGTCCTAGGTTTGATTTTTTTTTACTTTCCATCTCTTGTTTAGAAGATAAAGGAGATAGGGTTGCCTTTGTAGATGGTAAAGTTTTGGTTTGGGGAAAGGATTCAAATATTGAAAAGGCGTGAAGGAAGACTATATAGAGTTATCAAGCCCTAGTTTGCATGGAGATCAACCCTATCGAACTTTGGCATAGTATATATGGGCATATTCATTACAAGATAATATCCTCTCTTAGTCAAATAGTAAAGGGCATCCCCAACATCAAGGGAGATCATGAAGGAGTATGCAAGGGATGTGCTTTGGGAAAGAATACTGGGAAACCTTTTACAAGCAGTGATACAAGGTCTAAAGAGATACTAGACCTTATTCATTCCGATGTGTGCAGGCTAATTTCTAATAAATCTCTTGGAGGCCATCTTTACTATGTGAGCTTCATTGATGATCACTCTAGAAAGCCATGGTTCTATCTTTTCAAGACAAAGGACGAAGTATTTGAAAAGTTCAAGGAATTTAGACCCGAAGTTGAGACCTTAACTGAAAGAAAGATAAAAACTTAGATCTGACAATGGAGGGGAATACACTTCAAAAGAGTTGATTGCATATTGTAAAGAAGCAGGTATTAAGAGGGAGCTCATTGTTCCGTACAACCTTGAGCATAATGGAGTTGCAAAAAGGAAGAATAGAACAATTGAAGAATGCATAAGAACTATGATATTTGAGCAAGATCTACCAAAATTTCTATGGGGAGAAGCAAACATGACAACAATATATATACAAAATAGAAGTCCTCATAGAATTGTTGACAATATGACACTGGAAGAAGCATTCCTAGGGAAGAAGCCATGTGTAGATCATCTCTGAATCTTTGGGTGTTGCGCTACATCCATGTTCCAAAAGATAAGAGAAAGAAGTTGGATTTTACAAGCATAAAAGGGATCTTAGTTGGCTATAGTCTTTCATCAAAGGCTTATAGAATCTACATCAAGGAAGGAAGACAAATTGAAGTTAGCAGGGATGTTATATTTGATGATAGCCATGCCTACAAAAGATCCAAAGATATACCAATCAAATATGATGAGGAAGATGTACCGCTATTTGAAGAAGAAGAACATCATGACCAGACAACTACAAACCAAGAAGAAGGACCAAGTGAGCCTATTCAACCTATAATCATTCCCGAAACGAAGAAGAGGCCAAATTGGCTAAAAGCTACACTTGCAGATGTCAAAGGACATGGAGCAACTAAAGGATCTTTTAGAGAAAGCAAAAGACTGAAGAGATATTCAAGATATGCAACAAAATTAATAGAAGGGATATTACATGACAAAATTAATAGAAGCATAACCAACTACCTTTGAAGAAGCTGCTCATCAAGAAGAATGGAAGAAGGCGATGCAGGAAGAATATCAATCCATCATGATGAATGAGGTTTGGGAAATGTTTCCTAGACCAAGTGACAAATCGGTTGTCACCTCCAATTGGATTTACAAAATCAAACATGTCGTTGATGGAAGCATAGATAAATACAAAGCTAGATTCGTAGCAAGAGGTTTCTCACAAAAAGAAGGAATAGACTATGAAAAAACCTTTGCTTTTACTCCTAGGTATACCACTATAAGATCTTTGGTTTCACTAGCTTCTACTATGGGATGGAATATCCATCAAATGGATGTCGAAACAACATTTATAAATGGAACCATGGATGAAGAAGTATACATTAAACAACCGGAAGCTTTGAAATAAATAGCAGGGATACACATGTTTGCAAACACAAGAAAGCTCTATATGGCTTGAAGCAAGCTCCTAGGGCTTGGTATGCAAGAATGAATGCATATCTCTTAAGGATTGGGTTTGTCAAAAGTTTTGCCAATGCAAACCTCTACTTCAAGGTAGTGAAGAATGAACCTGTCATTATACTACTATATGTGGATGATTTGTTTATTACAGGTGTGGAGCGCAAAATTCTAGAATGCAAGAAAATGCTGGCAGAAAAATTTGAAATGAAAGATTTGGGACTCATGCATTATTACTTGGGCTTGGAGGTTTGGCAGAAACTCGATGAGATATATCTTGGTCAAGGGAAGTGCATAATCAAGTTATTACAAAAGTTTGGTATGATGGATTCTAAGCCTATGACTGCTCCCATGATCACTAATCTCAAGAAGTTGAGAAGCTCCAAATCTAGTCTCGTTGATCCTAATAGCTATCGTAAGTTGCTAGGTTCTCTGATGTACTTGGTAAATATGAGATTTGATATATGTTTTTTTGTAAATTTTCTTAGTCAATTTCGGTTGGAGCCTTGTCATGACCATTGGATAACTGCCAAGCATATCTTGAGACACCTACGTGGCATAATACATCATTGCCTAAAGTATGATGGAAAGGAAGTTAAATTAATAGGTTTTACCGATTTCGATTGGGGTGGCAGTGAGATTGATGGAATGAGCACTATCGGTGGATGTTTCAATTTGGGATCTGCAATGATTTCATGGATAAGTAGAAAACAAGACCTTGTTGTGTTAAGTAGTGCCAAAGCAAAATATGTTGCTGCATGTGAAGTAAGAAAAGAAACTGTTTGGTTAATAAAACTCTTCTCATATTTGTTTGGAAACCCTCTGGATCCTACAATGATAAATTGTGATAATCAAAGCAACATCAAGATGTCTAAAGACCCCGTATTTCATGCAAGGACGAAGCATATCAACAAAGTACCACTACATTAGGAGTTTGGTACAAGATGGGGTCGTGAAGCTACAATATATTCCGACAGATGAACAAGTAGCTGATGTGTCAATGAAATCTCTTCCTAATAAGAGGTTTGAATATTTTAGAAGCATGCTTGGATTGGTTGATGTTACAAATTTAGTTGATAGGGATAGATGAAGCATCTTATGGCAAGATGCTTGGGAGGACATTTGGTCGACCTATGTGTTGATGTCTAGAACTAGAAGTAGGAAGGGCGTCGTTGGTCATGGAGCTTCGACTTTGGATATGCACCTAGATCTCTGGGTTGGTGATAGATCTTAAAAGCCTGATGGTACCTAGAGTGGCTAAAGCTTTAGTTCACCTTAGTCCCACCTGATTAGAGTACCCTGGTCAGGTATCTAATTTGTAGCATTGAGTGTGCTAGAACTCTTCATAGTTCATTTCATTTTGAGATCTTCCATGTACCTTAATATGTATGTAATTATGAATACCTCCCTAGTTAAGAGGGAGTGTTAAAGAATGTAACTAGTGTCAGTCTTCATAATTGTACTTGCCAAAAAGGAATTTTATATTTAAAGAAAATGACTTATTAAAGCATGGGTTTCATGCTTGGGTCAATGTTTTCTAGGTCAAAGCCTCCATTAAAGGCTTCTAGGTTTTGTCTTGAGTAATTAGAGTAATTGCCATTTTTATTAGACCCTTCTTAGGCTTTTGTATCATGTAAAAAGAATTATTTTTGAGTCAAAAAGGTTATTTGTCACCTCTACACCAAGTTGCCCTTGTCCCCATGAAGTCGGTATACATTAAGGCATTTCGACCCAACAAAAAGGCTATATATAGAGAGGCAATTCGACCTATCTGGAGCACTTGTTCAATAAGTTCGATATTTAAGGAAGAGAAGCAGAAAATAGATTTTAGGACAACCTTCTCCACCACTCAATTTAAGAAGCTTGACCATTAAACTACGGTTAAAATAGGTGACCTTGTAGTTCTCTTGTGGCCTAGTCCCTTGTAGGAATGGAGGCACTTGGGCTGTTAGAAGCCTTCGGTAGGTATCGTTAATGAGGCTATTTCCTTCTTCCCCAACACTTCTTCCAACAACCTTGTTCTAAGACAAGCTTTGACAATTGAGGAGAAGGAATTCACCCATAGGCTAGGCATATAGCTTAAAATCAACCAATATCCTTGCATCTCACATAGTCTAGTCTTGCATTTATCATCTAACATTTTCATCTCTCGTATTTCAATTGGTTAATGACTTAATGTAATTGGAATTATGGGCTAATAAATTACTTGCAAGCTTTACTTTAATATCCTTGTACTTCTTAATTTCATGCTTGTTCTCTTTGAATATCATTAAAACATCTTTACTTGAAGTACAAGCTTTCTTTCCTTGTAAGTTGTATTTAAATCTTATTGCTCATAGTTGTAATTGTTTATAATCTCTTGATCTCTTGTACTAACTTTGTCTTGTAGCATTGCCTATTTTATAGCTTGTAATATCTTTTGTTATTGTGCAAGTATTTTAGTCTATATTTGAGCATTGTTATTAAGGCACTGGTCTTTCACTTTTCTTTTTATTGAGTGTTATATTGATTCAATTTGATCTATCTTCAAACATTCACATTGCTCAATAACAATCTTACTTGCTAATTAATCTTAATTCAAGCTACATTGAGTGGTGTTAAAATTGGCAACTAAGGCCAACTTCCACCTTAGGACAACTCATATGATG
Organism: Pinus taeda; assembly: GCA_000404065.3. Taxonomy (NCBI): domain Eukaryota; kingdom Viridiplantae; phylum Streptophyta; class Pinopsida; order Pinales; family Pinaceae; genus Pinus; species Pinus taeda. The sequence goes on along the minus strand of APFE031410704.1, from coordinate 219,799 downwards.
GAGATGATTATTGCATTGGATTCTTCTTTCAGAGAGGTACAATTTTGATTTAAAGATCATCTCATTCTGACAAGCAGAAATGGAATTATGAATTTATTTCTCCTATGGACAAATTGTCAAGGTCGGCCACAGTCAAATGTAGGCTCATGAAGCCCAATAGATGTGTTTCTTCACCCTCAACAAAGTGTATAAATAGGAGAGACCTTTTCCTCTTTTGGACATCATCTCATCACATCTTCTCTCTCTTGATTGAGTCATACTACATTGGAGGCATCTGTCTTGTTTGCACATGTGGTAGCTCTCTCTCCCTCTCTACTTCGCTCGTGTGGTAGGAGGCCGAGTTTTTTTGGGTGAAACATGTCATAAATTTCGGGGTGTTGACCTCGATTTTTGTGCCAGAAGTTCAATTTTAGGAGGCTGAATTTATTGGCTCAGAAATCAAGGTGTTTTGGTACAGTTTGACCAATGTTGACTTTATGTTGACTTTTGTTTTGACCACAGAAAATTATTGCAGACTTTCTCTCTCCTTTGACTTGGTTTTGACCAAAGAATTTGGGCTGACTTTGACTCTCCTGGAAGGCCGAATTGGACTGCTGTTTGGAGGATGTTGTGGGGCAACTTTGACCACTGTTGACTTTCTAGTTAGGGCTGATTTGATTGTTGAGTTGACAGATCTGTTTTGGGCTTATGACATTTGTACTCTCTCTGTTGAACTATTGAAGAATAACAAGAAGATTTGATCAAAGGGTTTCCCCACATTAGGACTTGTCCTTGGCTTTCGCCACATCTTGTGCCCTCTTGTCTTGACTTGCCTTCTGCATATAATTTTATGTTCTATCTGCATTTATTGTCAATGTTTATAAGTTAATGTGATTGCTATTGGATATAATTGGAATTTGTCATTAGGCTGCTAAAGGAACATTGAAGTAAATTGTCTTAAGCATAGAACATACCATTGTTATCTAAAATTAACATGGAATTGGAGCTGAGGTGAAGACCAAGCCCAAGCAAGAGTGAAGCCAAGCAATCACTAAGGGAAGCTGTTGGACAAGGACTTGGAACTAGTCTTAATGACGACTACCTCTTTCTTCAAATCTGAGGACAAGCTTAAGGACAAATCCGACTATCATGCATGGAAGATGACTTTGGATTTGACGTTGGAAGAGAATGATGCCATGGACTATGTCAAAGGAAGGATAACAGAGCCTCCTTCAAATGCATCTGCTACTGCTCAAAACAAGTACAAGAAAGGTGAGTTAAAAGCTAAGAAGATTATTGTTGATTTTATTCATAGGCCTTTGGTTGCATATATTTTTGATTTGGAAACATCTAAGGAGATGTATGAAAGGTTGGTTGGGATGTTCAAAGTAAACAATGCAAATCAAATTCTCTTTCTCAAGAAGAAGTTGAAAGACATCAATATGGATATAGGAAAATCCATCCAATCCTACTTCATGAGGATCACCGAGATCAAGAATGATCTCCTATCTATTAGAGAAGTCACTGGTGATAGGGAGCTCTCTCTTATTGCACTTGTAGGTCTTACAAGAGATTGGGATGTGTTCAACACTACTAATCTCAACAATGGCAGGCTTCCGGGATTTGGGGAACTATTGGCCAGATGCACTCAAGAAGAAGTAAGGATGATGGAAAGAGACAAGCCCTCAAATGGAAACAATTCTATTGCCTTCTTCGCTCACTCTAGAAGAAGGAACAATGCTGGTCCAAGGAATCAAGGACAAGGGTTCAAGCCGGGATTCAAAGAAGGAAGAAAAGGAAGGTGCTTCGATTGTAACAGGTTTGGCCACTTCGCTAGAGAGTGTCCGTGTCCTCACAAGAAGGATGCTCCAAGAGATGATGATAATAATAACAACAACTTCAAGGGCAATGGCAATCAAAGGAACAACAGGTTCAAGAACAAAGGAAAGAGGAATGCTCCCGCTGCTCGAAATGGAAATGGTCGTCCTCCCAAGAAGTTGAGAAACTCCAGGTATGATGAAGTTAATGTTGTAAAGCAAAAATAATTTTATCTTATTTCTGCCCTCTCCACTGCCTCTCCTCTGGATACATTGGACCATTGGTTGATTGATAGTGGTGCCTCAAGGCACTTCATTGGGTACAAAGAAGCCCTCTCAAACTTGGTTGAGAAGGACACAAATATGAAGATTATACTTGGGGATAATGCCACTTATCTTGTGAAAGGAATTGGGACCGTTACTCTTCACTTAAATCAAGGTCAAACCCTTCACCTACATGAAGTGTTATATGTGCCTAATTTGAAAAAGAACCTAGTTTCTATTTCTGCGATGGAAGGCAAAGGTTTTAAGGTGTCATTCATTGATGGGAAGGTTCGTCTTTGGCAAAGGAATCCAAGAGATGCATTCACTCTAGGATTCAGGGTTGAAGGTCTCTATCAGGTTGAAGGAAGTCCGTTGGGAGCAATGATTTGTGACACCTCTCTTCAATCCGAATTATGGCATCGAAGATTTTCTCACCTTCATAGGGATGCCCAAATTCAACTTAAATCATGAAGGTGTTTGTCAGGGATGTGAAGTTGGAAAACATACAAGGGGACCATTCCCCTCAAGTGGGACTCAAACCACTGATATTCTTCAATTGGTCCATTTTGATCTATTAGGTATGTTGCACGTGACATCTTTGGGTGGATATTTGTATTATGCTATTTTTGTGGATGACTTCTCTTGCAAGACGTGGATCTATTTCTTAAAGAAGAAGAACGAAGTATTCAAATGGTTCCTCTCCTTCAAAGCCTTAGTCGAGAATTGAACAGGGAAGAAGATCAAAATTTTGAGGATTGATAATGGGACCAAATATGAGTCTAATGAATTCAAAGACTATTGTAGAGAAGCTGGCATTAAGAGGGAGACTACAACTGCTTATACTCCTGAACAAAATGGTGTTGCCGAAAGGAAGAATCATACTATCATAAAAGCCACCTGGGCTATGCTTCATGATCAAGGTCTTCCGAAGTTCTTATGGGAAGAAGCTGCCAACACCGTTGTGTATGTCCAAAATCGATGCCCACGTCAAGCTTTGGACTTCAAGATGCCTGAAGAAGTATTCATCGATAAGAAATCTGATGTTTCTCATTTTAGAATATTTGGTTGTCCTGTATACTTTCATGTGCGGAAAGAGAAAAGAAACAAACTAGATGCATCTGGGAAGAAAGGAACATTTGTGGGCTACAATGAAACTTCAAAGGCATTTAGAAGCTATGTCCCTGGTCAAAGGGAAGTGGCATTAAGTCATGATGTCACTTTCGATGAAGATTCTACACTCAGAAAGATTCGAGATCTTCCTATTCCTAGGAAGGCCAATGATGATGTTGATGCTGAAAAGCAAGATGAATCTCTATCCGATAAACTGATGCTCGATGGATCCCATTGATCCACCTCCTAATGAGCCCTCTACTACAAGAAAGAGGCCTTTATGGCTCAAAGATACTCTTGAAGATGCCGAGAAACACATTGCATCGAGGGGGACATTTTGTGAAAGCAAGAAGTTGAATAAATACCAAGGATACTTAGTTGCCATGAGTACCATTGTACAATTTGAGCCTTATACATTTGAAAAAGCCGTGAAGCAAAAGGTTTGGAAAGACGTGATGAACGAAGAGTATGAATTGATCATGAAGAATGATGTCTGGGATGTGGTTCCTAGACCCAAGGATAAGTCTGTGGTCACTTCGAAATGGCTTTACAACATCAAACATGGAGTTGATGGGAGTGCTGAGAAATTCAAGGCCAAATTTGTAGTTTGAGGCTTCTCTCAAAAGGAAGGAGTAGATTATGATGAGATATTTGCACCAGTTGCCCGATATACCACCATTCGTTCGATCATAATGCTTGCTGCCTCGCAAGGATGGAATCTTCATAAGATGGATGTCAAAACTGCCTTCTTACATGGTTCGCTTAAGGAGGAAGTATATGTGGAACAACCTGAGGGGTTCGAAGTTCAAGATCGTGAGACACATGTATACAGGTTGAAGAGAACCCTCTATGGGTTGAAGCAAGCCCCTAGGGCTTGGTATGAGAGGATCGAAGCTATCTTATGAAGCTGAGATTTACGAAAAGCGATGCGAACCTGAACCTATACTTCAAGGTTGAAAAAGACAGATCCCTCATTTTAGTCCTTTATGTGGATGATCTCTTTCTGACAGGTGATGACCCTCTCATTCATCAATGCAAGAGGGAGTTGGTTTCCAAGTTCGAGATGAAGGACCTAGGAGTGATGCATTATTTCCTAGGGTTGGAGTTCTGGCAAAAGCCAGGTGAGATTTTCCTTTCTCAAGGAAAATACATTGTGAAGCTACTTGAGAGATGTGGGATGGTGGACTGCAAGTCCGTGACTACTTTGATGGAACTCAACTTTAAGAAGCTATGTGGAAGTGTTGCTGGGCCTGGATTGGCAAACCCTACCGAGAATCATCAACTTGTGGGGGCACTGATATTCTTGGTCAACTCCCATCCTGACATATGCTTCACTGTGAACACGTTGAGTCAATAAATGGTCGAGCCTCATCACATTCATTGGATTGCTGCCAAGAATCTCTTGAGACATCTCTGGGGCACAATCCACTATGGACTGAGATACACTGTCGGGGATTTGAGGCTGCATGAATATACAGATGCTGACTAGGTTGGCAGTGTGGTGGATCGTAAGAGCACGTCTGGGTGCTGCTTCTCTTTGGGGTTTGCTTCTATATCTTGGATGAGCAAAAAGCAGAAATCAGTTGCACTACGCACTGCCGAGGTCGAATACATTGCTCCGAGTATGGCCTGTTGTGAAGCAGTTTGGTTGAGGAAGCTCTTCAGTGAGCTATTTGAGCACATGCTAGATACCATCGTGATCTTCTGCGACAACCAGAGTGGGATTCGTCTATCAGAGAATCTTGTGTTCCACAACCGCTCCAAGCACATTCATATCAGGTACCACTTTATCTGGGATATGGTACAATGGGGAGCAGTTAGGCTCCAACATATTGGAACAGATGAGCAGGTTGCATACATTCTCACGAAGCCCTTGGGGAAGGTCAAATTCTTAACCTTCTGAGAGAGACTTGATGAGGGTCCCATATGAGTTGAACATAGAGCTCTGGGAGCTCCTGGGGGCGTGGAGTACTTCTTGGAGCTAGCTATGAGTGACCATAGGGTGAGTGGTTCACCTTCCCCTAGTGGTGTGCTGGATACAGGGTGAGTGGTCCACCTTCTTTTGTGATACCCCATTATGGTTGACATGTGTGTAGGGTGAGTGGTTCACCTTCCCTTAGTGGCGCGCTGGATACAGGTTGAGTGGTTCACCTTCTTCTGTGATACCCCATTATGGTTGACATGTGTGTAGGGTGAGTGGCTCACCTTCCCCTACGATTGACATATGCATAGGATGAGTGGTTCAACTTCTTTTGTTGATGCCCTGACACACATCCTACCCATAGAGTCGAGGACTCATGGGAAGTACCTCTCATTGGCCAATGAGTTGGGAAAAGCTGGTTAGGGGCCGTAGCACTACCGATGGGTGCATCGTGTACTGTCGTACTCCCTCTGACTAGGATGCATGATGTTCAACAACTTGATTTGGGGTCAAGGATTGACTTTAGTCCATGGAGAGTGTTATGATACACTCTTGATCATTTCTTCTTCATTATTTCTTCATCGTTTAGCAGAGCAGTGATGGCATGATGGTTCAACATGAAAGGTTGGCATGATGATGGATTGGTAGGTGGAATTCTCTCTAGTTGAGAGGGAGTGTTAAAATTGGCAACTAGGGCCAACTTCCACCTTAGGACAACTCATATGATGGAGATGATTATTGCATTGGAGTCCTCTTTCGGAGAGGTACAATTTTGATATAAAGATCATCTCATTCTGACAAGTAGAAATGGAATTATGAATTTATTTCTCTTATGGACAAATTATCAAGGTCGACCACAGTCAAATGTAGGCTCATGAAGCCCAATAGATGTGTCTCTTCACCCTCAACAAAGTGTATAAATAGGAGAGACCTTTTCCTCATTTGGACATTCTCATCACATCTTCTTCTCTCTCTTGATTGAGTCGTACAAGATTGGAGGCATCTCTCTTTCTTTGCAAGTGTGGTAGGTCTCTCTCTCTCTCTACACATGTGTGGCAGGTCTCTCTCTCCCTCTACACGCGTGTGGCAGGAGGCTGAGTTTTTCTAGGTGAAACTAGTCGCAGATTTCAGGGCATTGAATAGTGTTGACTTTGGGTGGTTTGACTAGCATTGACCTCGGTTTTTGTGCCAAAAGTTTGATTTTAGGAGGCCACATTTATTGGCTCATAAATTGAGGTGTTTGGGTACAGTTTGACCAATGTTGACTTCAAGTTGATTTCTGTTTTGATTGCAGAAAATTACATCAGACTTTCTCGCTCCTTTGACTTGGTTTTGACCAAAGAATTTGTGCTAACTTTGACTTTCTTGGAAGGCCAAATTGGACTGCTGTTTGGAGGATGTTTTGGGGCAGCTTTGACCACCGTTGACTTTCTGGTTAGGGCTGATTTGATTGCTGATTTAGCATATCTGTTTTGGGCTTATGATATTTGTACTCTCTCTCTTTGTTGAACTATTGAAGAATAATAAGAAGATTTGATAAAAGGGATTCCCCACATTGAGGTTTGTTCTTGACATCTGCCACATCTTGTGTCTTGTCTTCTGCATAAAATTTTATGTTCTATCTGCATTTACTGTCAATGTTTATAAGTTAATGTGATTGCTACTGGATATAATTGGAATTTTGGGTTGCTAAAGAAACATTGAAGTAAATCGTCTTAAGCATAAAACATACCATTGTTATCTAAAATTAACAAGTGGTAATTGCCTTGCCCTTGTCTTCTAGAACTTGTTGTTTCGACATGTTTTCCTTTACTAACTATCTCTAGGGACCCCCCCACCTTAGCTTGCTTGGAGAGAGCTTAAACAAAGAGATTTGGTAATAGGTAACAACCCTTCTCTGAGCGTTGTGCCCTAAGGAATATACCTTGTGGGTTTGGAAACATTTCCCACACTTAGGTGTACCTTTTATGCGACAACAAGACCATTCCCTTCTAGCAATTACATGACTAGTGACATTCTACAACTCATAAATTTTGATTTATGTGGACCCATGCCAATGAAATCTCTTGGTGGCTATCTATACTCTATAACTTTTTTGGATGGCTATTCTCGCTATACTCTATAACTTTAAGCACAAGGATGAAGCATTTGATATGTTCAAGGACTTGAAAATCAAATAGGGAAGAGAATCAAGGTTTTCAGGAATGATAATGGTGGAGAATTCATTTTGAACGAGTTCATTGACTTTTGCAAGAAGGATGTGATCAAGAAGGAGACCATCATACCTTACAATCCCCGACAAAATGGAGTGGTTGAAAGAAAGAACAAGCATCATGGACGCTATTTGAGCCATGTTGCACGATCAAAACTTGCTAAAGGGGTGAAGCTACAAATGTTGAAAAGTGTAACTAGGTTTGGTCTTCATAATGACATGTGTAATTGTGATTTTATGTAATTGATGAAAAGAAGAAAAATAAATTTATTATTGTAATGCTTGTCTCATGGGTTTCATGAACAAGGAATTTTATTTTAGTGATGGCTCCCATTGTGAGCCTTTAGGATTTGTCATCTAGTCATAAAAGTCAATTTGAGTCTACGTCATGTATGAAGGACCCTTCTTGGGCATGTTACATTTTGTATGAGTCATTAGATAAGTATAAATAGCCCTCCAAGACAAGCACATGTATCTCCCTTCAAGTCAGCTTCAAAAGGAATAATAATATCTCTTCAAAGGAAATGCTGCCTCATCCTCTTGTCGAGTCGGCGAATTAGCATGGGCAACAACTATATATAGGGCTGCTCGACATTATTTTAGGATCATAATTTTCGCCTAAGGAAGTCTGAAGTCAATAAGTGCGATGGTCATCAAATAAAAGCCCTATAACTAGCGAGGAGAATGGAAGCAACAACGAGATCTTTAGCTTTGTTTTTGGGACTGTTTTAAGGTGATCTCCCTTCACGCGTGCAAAGTAAAAGGACTATTTTTTCTGGTGCAAAAAGGGTCAAAGTTATTACAGACCTATTGGAAGGGTAAGTCAAGGAGGAAGCAAGGTTATACTATTAGTTGAGTTACGAAAGAAGAGATCTCCTACTAAAGCGAAGAAAACAAGGCATAAGAGAAGATCTTATGCATGAGTTTGGGTTTCTCATGTTTGGGAGACTGAAATAAGCAAAAGTCTGAAGGAAGTCGAAGTCAAAGAGAAGCCAAGAAGGAAGGAGCAGAAGGTTGACTATCATTGGCTAAAGGAGGCTTTGTGTCTTGGTCTTGGAGTGGCAAATAGGTCAAGGGTCTTAGTCTTGGTATCTGTCAATTGGAATCTCTATAAGAAGAAGAATTTGTTCGGGTTTTCCTTTCAAGTGTGAGAGGTTTTGGCCCTGGTTGATAGCCTATATTCTGTGTCTCTTGTCTATTTATGGTTTATGCATTGGTAGCTGTTTGATGAAGAAGAACACTAATAACCTAAGTAAAAGAAGATCCTAATTTAAAGAAGTAAAAAACACTCACAAGCAATTACTACTAGAAGAGAAATCACTTAATTGCTATACCCTAGATTTCTTAACAGCAAACATTGTGGTCTATGTTCAAAACAAGATCCCTCATCAAGCCTTGGGTGACAAGACTCCTAAAGAAGTGTTCACAGGTGTGAAGCCCGATGTTGGACATCTGAGGATCTTTGGTTGCCCTTTGCACTTTCATGTGTCGAGGGACAAGAGGAACGAGTTGGCAGCCATTGGAAATAAAGGTACGCTTGTTGGATATTGTGAAAATTTTAAAGCCTTTAGAATATATGTTACCGATCAAAGGAATATCGAGTTTAGCACGGATGTGACATTTGATGAAGATGTTGCCATTGCGAAAGCAAGGGAGACTTCTCCCATGATTGAGAATGAGGATGACGACACAGACCCACTAGAAGGTCCTTTTGTGCTTGAACTTGAGACAAATGTTGCTAATGATCCCATGTAACCCATGGACCCCTTGGATCCTCCTCCATGTGATCTTCCTGCCAGGATGAGACCATTATGGCTTTGTAATGCCTTATAGGATGCTGAAAGGCATACCACTCCTAGAGGAACCTTTAGGGAAAGTAAGAAGCCATGTCGATACCAAGGTTATGTTGTAGCTATGAGCACCATCATATAGGTTGAGTCTTCGACCTTTGAAGAAGCAGTGAAAGAGTAGGTTTGGAAATATGCTATGGCAAAAGAATATGAATCTATCACGAAGAATGATGTGCGAGAAGTGGTTCCGAGACCCAAAGGGACGTATGTTGTGACTTCAAAATGGCTATACAAGATCATGCATGGAGTAGATGGAAGCATCGGAAAATATAAGGCGCGGTTCGTGGCTAGAGTGTTCTCCTAGAAAGAGGGAGAAGATTATGATGACATATTTGCACCATTTGCCTGCTGCACTACTGTTCGATCTATTGTTGCCGTTGTTGCTAATCAAGGATGGACTTTTCACCAAATGGATGTGAAGACTACATTTCTTCATGGCATACTCCAGGAAGAAGTATATGTTGAGCAACCATAGGGATTTAAAGTAGAGGATGAGAAGACTCATGTGTGCTGGTTGAAGAAGGCTCTTTATGGATTGAAGGAAGCCCCTAGGTCTTGGAATCCTTGTGAAACTTCCTTGAAAAAGCAACAATTGGAATTTATTCTTCTAACTGATTAATTATGCAGTTTATTTTGTCACGACAAAATAACGAATAAACCACACTGCAATTTCTTTACCATAACATACTGTGGAAAATAAAAACTGGAATTGATAAAATAGAGCACACATAATAAAATTTGCCACTGTTATTTTGGACAAATGTCCTCGGAAAAACCCAATGTGGAAAAACCGATGTAGCACATGAGGGTTTTATTATTATTTTTCAACAACAAAAATTTTGAGTACAATTTGGATGCCGAACTAGCAATCCTCTCCAAAGGAATCCCTGTCAAAATTATTAAGGGAATTTTTCCCTTCTCCACAAGCAATCTAGCCACTCCAATTGGTTGTCCAAGGCCCCTCTCTTTGCAACATGTAACTTGCACTGCCCGTGTTGAGAATTCAAGAGGGCAATGCTTATGATTAATTCTCTTTACTTGATAACTGCTTATGATGTTCTTTTACTTATTAGCTTTGTTACTTATTATTATATTTGTGAATCATCAAACAACTACCAAAACAAGAAGAAAAAGAACACAAAATATAGGTTGCAAGCCAGGGCCAAAACCTCTCCACTTGAGAGGAAAACCTGCAAATCTCTTTTCTTCCTTATAGATTTTTCAATTGATGAATTCCAAGACCCTAACACTGACTTCAGAACCCTCCATGACCAAGACCAACCTCTCTGGATGATGTGCTAACCTTGATATTTTCAAACCTAGTCAAATCTCTTCTAGTAGCACTTCCTCGACTTCCAGTTGTCGAAATTTCGACCTCCATTGTAGATTTGAAATTTTGGTCCCCCAGTAGTTGCTGCTACCACACGTGAGCTTCTATCTATCTTTTGAGCCCTTCTTTGAACTTCGCTTGATTTTCCCTCACTTCAGGAGCATGAGGATTACCCTTGGTGACCTTCGCTTGACCTACTTGTCTCCTTTTCTCCAAGATCGAACTTGAAGATAGAAACCCTAGGTCTTGCTACATAAACCCTAGTTCTCCTTAGCACGTGTGAGAGAAAATAACCCAAACAAAAGATCCTCGTCATCCTCTTCTTCCTTTTTTGCCTTCTCCTTCCTCTTCCTTCGCTAGAATAAGTGGCGAGTGAATGTGTTTCAAGTAGAACGAGTCCTCTTCTATTTATAAGCTTCTTTAAGGGTGGACGTGGCTCTTCCTTTAGGCCGACTTGCCAGTTTCTAGACCGATTTGGTCTTGGAGGGTATCTGGACACTTTTTAAGACAAATAATTTTCTTTACAAGTTACAATGTGTCCAATGGGGTCTTCAACTTATGACAATGACTTTTTTGACTTCCTAACCTAGGACAAACCCTAAAAGCACTCAATGGGTGCTTGACCTATAAAATAAAAGACCTTAAGCATGAAACCCATGCTCCAAAATAATAATAATAAATTTTCTTTCATTTTTTAATTTATGAGAATAAAAAATACATTTCATACTTATGAAGACTAAACCTAGTTACACATTTTTCAACACTCCCTCTTAACTAGGGAGGTATTCATAAGAGGTACATGGACATTCTCAATCTGAAGAGATCTCATAAGAGGAGTCGAATTGGTAATCCATCTGTCTAACATCATATTAATCAACATTGTCATATAGCAAGGCCTTGACTAACAACTCTATCTCTCCACAAGATTAGGGCACAATGCTGGCGAGACCAATGATTTATAGCAGTGTTGTGAAAATGGTGATTTTATCGTTTTATCACGATTTTTTCGATAAAATGATTTTATCGCGATTTTTATAAATTTATTGCGGGTAATTTTTTTTGCATGATTTTTATGAGATTATCGCGATAAATTCGAATTTATCGTGATAACAATCGAAATTATCGTGGGGGTCTCCAGCAGTGAGGTTTTATAATGTTTTTTTATGAAATCATTTGCACAGTCGCATGCGGAGGGCAGAGGAGAGCTGGGAGATGTTGCTAGAGAGGGTTTGAAGCTAATTCAAGTGCTTAGAGGAGAAAATCAAGAGGAGGAGATCGGTTTCTCCATAGAAACGATATGTGGATCAATTTTTTTTTGTTTTCATTGTTTAAAAACATTATTTTTGTATTTTTTCATTGTTTTGGGTTGGGTAACTTGGTATGGGCACCAATTTTTTTTAGTTTTCATTGTTTTTAAAGATTGTTTTTGTATTTCTTCATTGTTTTTGGTTGGGTAACTTGGTATGACTATGGGAACCATTTTTTTTTTTTTTTAATTCTTCTTCATTGTTTTAAACATTGTTTATGTTTTTTCATTGTTTTTGCCATTTGGTTGGGTAACTTGGGTTTGAACTTTGGAATGGTTGTTTTTGGTTGGGTAACTTGGGTTTTCATTGTACAATGTAAAAATTAAAAATTAAAATACTAAATTGTAAATTTGTAACTTGTAATTTTGTAAATACTAAATTGTAATCCTTATTTTCCCATAGGTTCACAACTTCACCGAAACACCATTCAAGTTTGCAACTTCAAAGTTCAAAAACGAACATGCCAAGAAAATTGGATCCTTTCTGGGAATATGGTGAACCTGATGCTTCGAATGATAGACTAAACTTGACTTGCAAGTTGTGTGGCCACCCTATGTTCGGGGTGGTGTACAGGTTGAAGTTTCACCTTGCACAAATCCTTGGAAAAGATGTGGGGCCTTGTACAAATACAAATCCTGAACTCATCCAAAGAGCCATCAGAGCATTGGAAGTTTTAGACCAGAGTAGAGAGGCCAAAGAAGAAATCAAAAGGCAACTAAAAAGGTCAGCTGAAGCAAGTAGCACTGGTTCTACTGTAGCATCAACCAATCCGGTAGCTGCCACATCATTTTTGTTCCTCGAACCACACTCGGTTCACAGCCATCTATTAGTTCAATGCTAAAAAGAACTGAGAAAGAACAAGCTGACAAGTTGCTGGCAAAATTTCTCCTCTGGAGTGATATTCCTTTCAGCATTGTAAGGAATAATCCATTTTTCCAACCTGCTGTTGATGCTATTGCAAGTGTTGGCCCAAGGTACAAAATCCCTTCTTATCATGATTTTAGAGGCCAGATTCTTCAAAATGAAAAGCGTGACTGCACTCAAAGATTGGAGGATTTTAGGGCATCATGGGCACAAACAGGATGCACTGTTATGTCAAATGGTTGGACTGACCAAAAAGGGAGAACCCTTATAAACTTCTTGGTTAGTTGTCCCAAGGGGACTATGTTTATCAAATTTGTTGATGCATCTGCACAAATCAAAGATGCAAGAACTTTATGGGATTTGCTAGATGTGTTTATTTTGGAGGTGGGTGCAGAAAATGTTGTCCAAATCATAACGGACAATGCTGCAAATTATGTTACTGCTGGCAAGATGCTTATGGACAAACATCCTACTTTATTTTGGACACCTTGTGCTGCACACTGTATTGATTTGATGTTGGAGAACATAGGGAAAATTCCCTTTGTCAAAGATATTGTTGATTCATCCAAAAGCATTACAAAATTTATATATAACCATACATCTGTGCTTAGCTTGATGAGAATATTCACCAACAACAAAGAGTTGGTGCGCCCCGCCATTACACGGTTTGCCACCAGTTTCATATCTCTTCAATCCCTCTTGAATTCTATGTGGGATGTGAAGAGAATGTTTCTTTCAGATGAGTGGCGTGCTTTGCCAATGAGCCGCAAACCAGAGGGAGAGGCCATATGCAAACTAGTTTCATACCAGGAAGACTTCTGGGCGGGAGTGCAGGAGGTGTGCGCCGTTACTAAACCTTTGGTAAAGGTTCTTCGGTTGGTTGATGGTGAGAAGCCCACAATGGGCTATTTGTACGAGGCCATGGACAGGGCCAAAGAAGCCATTCGGGCCTACTATGATGGTAAGGGAGATGATGGGTTTCAGAGACAACTCCTCCTCTGGGGAGTGATTGATGAGCGATGGAACAACACACTCCATCGTCCCATTCATGTTGCTGGGCTTTTCCTGAACCCTGCATTGTCTTACGCATGTGGGTTTGATTTTGATGCTGAGATCATGGATGGATTCTTATCCTGTGTCCAGAAGATGGTGCAATCTCCAGAACAATATATAAAGATCTCTAAACAAATTGAGACATATAGGATGGCAGGTGGCACATTTGGCTTTGAGATGGTTGTCACTGATAGGACGATTAAAATGCCAGGTATTTTTTAGTTTGTAACTTTGTTTCAAATTTCATTGTCTCTTCAAATTCCATTTTTTCTTGTGTTTATTTAAAATTTTATTTGTAATTTTGTTGTAGATGCATGGAGGAAAATGTATGGTGGCAGGGTACCCCTTCTACAAAAGCTTGCCATTCGCATCCTCAGCCAAACATGTAGTTCTTCAGGATGTGAGCGTAACTGGAGTGTATTTGAAAAAATGCACAACAAGAAGCGCAACAGGTTAACACTTAAACATTTAAAATATTGCAAATTTCCAAATAAATATTTGAATTCATTAAACAATATTTTTTTTTTTTTTATAATTATTAATTATTATTTCATGATCTTTGTACAGGTTGGAGTCCTAGCAACTTAATGACATGCTCTACATCTACTACAATCTTCGATTGTGGGTGAGGCAACTTGAGAGGACACCTGATGTGGATGCCATCTCATTGGATGGGATTGACACCACTGCTGCATGGAGGGTTGAGGCCGAGAAGCCTCTCATGGAGTATGCTGATGATTGGTTAGAGTAGGATGTAGTGGAGGGGGAGGAGGAGCAGGAGGAGGAGTAGGAGGATGAACAGGAGGAGGAGGTGACACCACTTGCCCAGGCTACCCCTGACACCAGTAGAGGACGCGGTCTACCTCCTATAGCTCCTACTTCTAGTTCTTCAGCTTCTAGAGCACATCAGACTCCATTGCCATCTCCACCAGCACGACCACCAACATCTACATCTAGAGGGAAAGGGAAAGCTGTGGCATTTTCTCGCAAGAGGGGCAGAGGAAATCAATAGGATTAGACTTTAGTTATTTTCTCATTTTATTGTATATGACATTATGACATGATGAGATACATTATTATATTTTTTGTTGATATTTTGAGGCTGAGTTGGGACTCAGGAGTCAGGACTTACTATTCAAGACACGATTTAATTTATGTGTGATTTTAGCACTAGAAATGATCTTAAACATCTTATATATTAGTTCTTTTATCATATTTATGTGTCAATGTATTTATTTTATGTTGTAGATGGTTTTGATATTAAAAAAATTGAAAAAAAATGAAAAAAATGAATATTTTTGTACCAAACAAATATTTCCCAATAATTACGATTTTTTCCTCGCGCCGATATTATCCCAATAACGATTAATGTAATGTTGATTTATAGACACCATCGTCATTGTCTCTCAGGGTACATACTCCACTCGAGTGTTCACTGAGTATGACCTTCTTTGGACAATTCTTGTCTTGGATAGCTAGTCCTCAAAGAGTATCGGTCCACGACTATTCTTATCTTGGATGCCCTACCTTATCCTCAAAGAGTATCGGATTCTAGATGGTTACCTAATCCTCCATTCTGCTTCCCAAGTGAAGACAAGAATGATGTGCCTATCTCTCCCTCTCAACTATGGAGGATATATCAACCAAGCCAAGCTTGTCTCTCAAGGACACAAGCTTCTTGTTAGGAAGAGATTTCGTCAATATGTCAACTACTTGCTCATCAATGGAGATATACTGTAGCTACAACACACCATTTTGTACTAGCTCGCGAATATAGTGATGCTTGTTTATATGCTTTTTCTTTCCATGAAATACCGGGTCCTCAGACAATCGTATACAACTGGTGTTGTCACAATGTATCACTGTAGGGTCCATCGGTCCTTCAAATAGGTCGGATCACTACTTCCTTAACTAGATTGCTTCTCTGCTTACTTCGCAGGCTGCAACAAACTTAGCCTCAACACTACTCAAAGCAACTGTGTCTTGCTTTCTGCTCATCCATGAGATCATAGAGGATCCCAAACTGAAACATCCTCTTGTAGTGCTTCTTCCATCTCGCTCGTTGCCTCCCCAGTTAGAATCTATATATCCAATCATGTGGACATCATTCCCCCTATCATATTTCAGACAGTAGTGGAGAGTTCCTCGCAGATATCTCAATATATGTTTTGCTGCTATCGAATGATCATGCTTTGGCTCCACTTGGAATTGTATGAGAATGTTTACTGCAAAACATATGTCTGTTCGAGTGTTCACCAAGTACATCAATGAGCTAATCAATTGTCTATACTTGGAAGGATCCACAAAGTTGGATTTAGAACTCCTTAGTCTCAAGTTTGTGATCATTGGAGTGGCCATAGGTTTGTAGTCCATCATGTCAAACCTCTTCAACATCTTGATGACGTACTTTCCTTGACCCAAATAAACTTCATCATGTCCTTGCCAGAATTTTAGTCCCAAATAGTAATGCATCAACCCTAGATCCTTCATGTCAAATTTTGCTACTAGTTGCTTCTTACATTCTTCCCTTCGATCTTCTACACCTGTCAAGAGAAGATCATCTACACGCGGAAGAATGATATAGGTTCTCGATCTACAACCTTGATATAAGGGTTCGGATCAACAATTTTTTTTGTGAAGCCTATTCTTTGTAAATATGCAACCATTCTAGCATACCATGCCCTTGGTGCTTGCTTGAGGCCAGATAATGCTTTCTTCAATCTGCAAACATATGCCTTCCTGTCTTTAACTTCAAATCCCAATGGTTGCTCTATATAGACTTCTTCATCTATTGTGCCATTTAGAAACAAAGTCTTGACATCCATTTGGTGGATGTTCCATCCCATTGATGCTGTCAGAGAGACCAATGAACGAATCGTTGTATATCTTGCCGTCAGAGCAAACGTTTCTTTGTCGTTGATGCCTTCTTATTGAGAGAAGCCCCTACCCACAAATCTTTCCTTATCCTTATCTATACTTACACCTGCCGCATGTTTGATCTTATAGATCCACTTGGAAGTTACCACAAATTTGTATTCGGGCCTAGGTACGATCTACCAAAGTCCATTCTTCATTATAGACTAATGCTCTTCATTCATGGCATCCTTCCATTCCTGATGATTGACAACCTCTTCAAAAGTAGATGGTTCTGCTTCTATTATTTTGTCTTGTATGCAACATACCCAGAATATCTCTTAGGTTTCTTGCTTTCTCTAAATGAGCCTTTCGCTGCCCCATGACCTTCTGCATCGAGTAGTGTAGATTTCAACCAATTTGGTCTTTTCCTCGATTCGTGGAGGACCACAAGTTGAATGGGTTCATTGGGACCCTCATCTTCATGGTGAAATTCTTCTTCTTCCCTATTAACTTCTTCTTCAAATACTGGAAGTTCTTCGTCATCAGAATCCATGGGAAGTTCCTTAGATTTCTTGAATGCGATACTCTCGTCAAGTATGACATCTTGACTTACTTCTATATAGTGCCTGTTATCACCCCAAGAAACTCTCCTAGGTTGTATCTCAGAGATGTTCGGGAACATTACAAACTCAACAAAATGTTGGAAATGGATGAATGGAAGGTGTGATGCTTGTTCAAGCCAGATAACCACTTCTACTATGCTTAACTCCAGACATGGGTGAACACCCCCAGACTACAAGGATTTAGACCACCAATTACTCACAGTTTAAGGAATTAGGTGAACATGGAGAATACTAACCACACCAGTAGATGCACAGGACTCTGTGATGGCCGACTGCAACCAGTAAAAAGGTCTGCTAATCTATTTCCTAATGCACAGACAGGATGATAGCTCTCTGGCACTAAGTAAAAGAAACCTGCATAACACATTCAATAATACATACAAGATTCTAACACAGAGGTGGGATGACAGCCCCTAAAATGCTAAATGTCAAGAGCACATGAACAAATGCATAACAGGCACAAACTAGAACAGAGAAGATGTGGAAAGTGAGCAATTAACAACAAAAGAAGCTTGTATTAGCTGAAAATGAAGACCAGACGATGCAAGTATCAAAGTAGTTACAGTCTCCAGAAGTTGAACCTTACATCAAAACAACCATCATCCATCTCCTAGATTACATCTGTTTTTTGGGTATATATCGAGTTTGATTACAAAAATGCTCTGCTATTCTATGCGTGGAGGGGTCATAATGGATCACCAACCATATTAACTCTCTGATATGGGTCTCTGCTGCAGTTTGCTTGTTTTCATTAATTAATTAATTTGACATTCTCTGGTGTTCTGTTGTCCTTCTTGAGCAGGTGGAGTGTAATATGCATGAAATTCCATAACTGCCGGTTGCAAATTTCTTCTTTGGCGTCGTCCTTCTCGTCCTTCAGCCATACTGCTGTTGAATGAGGTAGTTGAAGTAGTAATTGCGCAAAGTACTTGGTAGCTGATCACCGTTGTCCTTCTTGGGTACATGTTGCAGGTCGAGAGCATGGAGACTTCATGGCAGACGAACATAATGGAGGAACAAAGCTGGCCGAGAATAGTATCGGCCGTCGGATCAAACAAACGAACGACGGAGATGATATAGCGGGAGAAATCGGGACGAAACGGGCAGAAACGTGTCAATTAAATGTGTGCCGTCGGATCTCGGGCGGACAGATTTGACGGCAATCGAACGACAAAGGTGCACGGACGATAGAGAGTAGGGAACGGCGAGTGGGCGGTAAGCGGTATTGCCCGCATCGCTTACGGGGGTCGGGTGGTATTCGTACGCGGGGAAGCGATGCAATAGGCACACGACATGTGGCAGATGGAACCAACGGGAAACTGCTTTCCCCGCGGGTTGATACGCGGCTATGTTATAGCAGCGGGGGAAGCGGATACTATTGGATCTCGCGGTGGATGCGATCGACGACTCAGAATGAAAGGCGGCAAAGGGTTATGGAGGGGCGGGGTTATACGATCACGGTCTCATGGGTTTAACTTTGCGCCCGGGGACCTGAGGGAAAGCGAGTTTGTACAGGGTTTTGGAGAAGAAACAAAGATACGGAGGGCTAAGAGAGTGTGAGGAAGTTGAAGGAGAAGAAGGTAAATGACTGCTGCGAGCTCCCTTTCGGCATAAACACACGACCGAGCTAGTATTTGGTCCTCCAAATGCTGAAGTATGTAGCGGAGCTAATAGTGCCCTTCCTTTATGTACATTCTATAAGCCTTAGAGGAGTTGTTGTAGCCAACAGATGTTCCTCTCATGCCCGATGGATCCAACTTCTTTCTCTTGTTCTTCGGTATATGAATATATATGAGACACCCAAAGATTTAGAGATGATCTATAGTAGGTTTCTTCCCAATGAATCCTTCTTTGGGAGTCCTATTGTCCAACGACCTGTGGGGGCTTCAATTTTGAATATGTACTGTTGTCTTTGTGGCTTCCCCCCACAAAAGTTTTGGTAGATCTTGATCATGTAACATCGCCTTTACACTTTCTTCAATGGATCGGTTCTTTCGCTTTGCAATTCCATTCTATTCGGGGTTATATGGGACTATTAACTCCCTCTTAATCCCAAACTCCGTACATAATGATGTAATCTCCTTGGATGTACACTCTCCTCCATTATTAGATATTAGTATCTTGATTCTTCTTTTTGTAAGGTTTAACACTTCAACTTTGAATTCTTGAAATTTTGTAAATACTTTGTCCTTGGTTTTCATTAAGTAAACCCAAGTCTTTCTTGAATGATCATCTATAAATGTGACATAATATAGATGACCTCCAAGTGATTTAGGAGTCACAGGGCCACACACATCGGAGTGAATGAGATCCAAGATTTCTTTTGACCGTGAAGCACTGCTTCCAAATGGTCTCTTGGTATTCTTACCCAATACGCATCCTTTACATACTCCTTCATGATCTTCTTTCAGTTCAGGTATTCCATCTACTATGGAACTTAGAGTTGGAAGGATTTTGAAATGTAGATGGCCAAATCTTCTGTGCCAGAGTTCACATGGGCTAATTTCAATGTGAACCAAAGCTTGTGCTAGAGGATATATCAACTTGTAAAGTATTCTTTCTCGGATGCCAATTACTCTAGCATTCTCTATGCTTGGGTTTTTACTCCATGCTACAACTTTTCCATCAATGAAACCCACTCTATCACCCCTATCTTCTAGACTTGAAATGGAAAGTAAGTTCTTATGCAAACCAGGAACAAATAGGATGTTGTTGAGGTGAATGTTGTTTCCATTCTCCAGCTCTATTGAGGTTGATCCAATACCTCTCACGGGATAGCTTTTGTTATCTCCAAGTTCCACTGAGTAAGAAGATTTTCCCTTTGATAAAGTCTTCAATTGTTTGTGATGACCTATCATGTGCCTAGATGCACCACTATCAATTACCCAAATGCTCTTGTCTTGGAATGTGCCGGTGAGTGCCGAGAAGAGACCTTCATCCTTTTCCTTGATTACTTCCTTCTTTGTAGAGAATAAGAGGCTCCATGCTTGCTTGATGCCTTTTTTGAGATGGCTTGCTACATTTGAACACTTCTTGATGAACTTCTTCAAGGTAGTGGAGATCTTCATGATGCCCTTAGCCAACTTTAGCTCTGAAACCATGTTGAGAATTCAATAGGGCAATGATTATGATTAATTCTCTTTACTTGATAACTATTTGTGATGTTCTTTTACTTATTAGCTTTGTTACTTATTATTATATTTGTGAATCATCAAACAACTACCAAAATAAGAAGAACAAGAACACATAATATAGGCTACTAGCTAGGGCCAAAACCTCTCCACTTGAGAGGAAAACCTGCAAATACATTTTCTTCCTTGTATATTCTTCAATTGATGGCTTCCAAGACCTTAAGACTGACTTCAGAACCCTTCAAGACCAAGACCAACCTCTCCGGATAATGTGCTAACCCTAATCCTGTCAAACCCAGTCAAATGTCTTCTAGTAGCACTTCTTCGACCTCTAGTTGTAGAAATTTTGGCCTTCACTGCAGATTTGAAATTTTTGCCCCCAAACAGTTGTTGCTGCCACACATGTGAGCTTCGATCTGTCTTCCGAGCCCTCCTTTGACCTTTTCTTGGCTTTCTCTCACTTCAGGAGCATGAAGATTACCCTTCGTGACCTTCACTTGACCTACTTGTCTCCTTTTCTCCAAGATCGAACTTGAAGATAGAAACCCTAGGTCTTTTTGCATAAATCCTAGTTCTCCTTAGCACGTGTGAGAGAAAATAGCCCAAACAAAAGATCCTCTTCGCCCTCTTTTTCCTTTTATGCCTTCTCCTTCCTCTTCCTTCGCTAGAATGAGTGGTGTGTGAATGTGCTTCAAGTATAATGAGTCCTTTGTTGTTTATAGTCTTCTTAAAGGGTGGACGTGGCTCTTCCTTTAAGCCGACTTGGTCTTGGAGGGTATCTGGGCACTTTTTAAGACAAAAATAATATTTTTACAAGTTACAATGTGCCCGATGGGGTCTTCAACTTATGACAATGACTCTTTTGACTTCTTGACCGAGGACAAACCCTAGAAGCACTCAATGGGTGCTTGACCTATGAAATAAAAGACCTTGAGCATGAAACCATGCTCCAAAATAATAATAATAAATTTTCTTTCATTTTATAATTTAAAAGAATCAAAAATACATTTCATACTTATGAAGACTAAACTTAGGTACACCTTTTTCAATAGCTCGAAACTGCTTATAATCAAGACGTCCCGCTTGCTGCTGCTGCTGCTGGAAGTAATTCTCTGACCCTGAAGAAAATTATCCCGACCTCCAACAATTGAATCGATCTCCTTCTCAGCCAAATCAAACTGCCCTCTAAAGCTGCTTGCACAATCCCTGTGCAACCTAATTTTGACTCTAATTAATTAAATTTTTGGGTTAGATTTTAATTTAGTTTTTGCCAGATTATTTAATTAATTGACACTTGAGGGGATTAATAATTTGTCCACCCTCTAATATTTTAGCCATGGTGTCTAAGTATGAGGGACCATGCACTAAAACATTTTTTTACATAAAATAATTACATTTTCGACCTTCAAAGGGGGGACACCCGTTCGATATAGACCCTCAAATTACACACCTAATTCTACGACACAATATTATCTAGTAGACCAAGTGATTTGTAATAAAATAATTTAGCCAATTAGCTTAAATTATTCCCAAACCACTTTTACATAAGACTCGACTAAAACACTAGGACTCACTTAAGACTTGACGAAGAATTCCACCTGAGCTTTGGGGTGAGGTTGGAGGGAAAAACTCTGTCAACCATTCGTGTTTAGAAACATAGATGAGTGAGTGAGACGAAAATCCTCCTAGGATGAAACTCTTTCTAAAATAATAGGCTTACTTAGGTTGCTACATACATACACAGTCTTACTAGCATCATTTACATTAGAAATTTGCGGAATGGGTTTACAAAGACTCAATGAACTGATGACTGGTGATCCAATCTTTTGAATTTTTTTTTCTTCCTTGGAACTTTGACAAAAAGTGTGCAATAGGTCTAAAGGGTCTTGGATTGGCTCATCTTGATTTGAATCAACTAGTGGAAGAGTTGGATTGGGTTTTCCCGTTGAAGGGGTTTTTCCTTGGCTGAGTGCCTACATCTTGTGTCTCTTGTTTTTGTGATCTTCATATACATATAATTTGGTAATTGTTTGATGAAAGATAAACTAATAACAAAGTAAAAGAAGCCAACATTAATTCACAAGTAATTATCAACAAAGAGGAATCAAACTCTAATTCCTATGAGCATTGGTTTGTCAACAAAACTGCCTTTAATCAAGATGTCTTGCTTGCTGTTGCTGCTGGAAGTGATTCTCTGACCCTTAGGAAAATTATCCCGGCCTCCGACAACTGAATCGACCTCATCCTCAGCCAAATTGAACCGCCCTTTGAAGCTGCTTGTGTAGTCCACGCATAGCCTCCTGTGGAATAACTCAACTTCCTTTGGTTGACTCTTTCGACACTGAAAATCTCCACCGGAAATTCCACTGCCGCTTCTTTCCCTTTCCTATTGATCTCCTGGGTTGAATTCTCTTCCCGATTGAATTTCTATTCTCTGGGAAATTTGATTTGCCTAGATCATTCACCCAGTCGATGTGCTAAAGTGTGTCTTCCCCTCTACCCATTGAGTTGCTCTTATAATCTCTATTTGGTGTGTTGGAAAATGTAACTAGGTTCGGTCTTCATTAAATATATTTGAGTCATCATGTAATGTACTTGTCAAAAGAATAAAGAAAAGAATTATTATTATTATTATTATGACTTATTAAAGCATGGGTTTCATGCTTGGGTCATCATGTTTTAGTTCAAAGTCCCCATTGAGGACTTCTAGGATTTATTCTGAGTCAATAGAGTCATTGTACTTTTAAAGAGACCCTTCTTGGTCTTTTGAATCATGTAAAAAGGTTAGGTATTGAGTCAAATATGAATTATGTTGTCTCCACACCAAGTCGGCCTTAAGATGATCAGGTCAGCCTCAAAGAAGGCTATTCGACCTCACCAAAGGACTATAAATGAAGCAGTTCGAATTCCATTTGAAACACTCACTTTCACAAGCAAGTTCAATATCTCTTGAAGCTGGAAAAAGTGCGAATTGGAAGGAGGAAAAGGAAGTGCGAGTTTGATCTAGAAGAAGGAAAGGAAGAAAATCAAACCTTTGGTGCAACTATCTCTCTCTCTCTCTCATGCCCTAGTTTGGAAGATCGAAGTTTTCTTGTTGATGCCGTAGCCAATTGCCGTGTGATGCTGCTGCCAGTATAGGTCGAAGTTGCTATTGCTGAGTGTTGCTGCCTCAAGAAGTTGTACTGGGTCTAGATGGAAGTTTTGAAGAGAAGATTGAAGTATTCCAGTAAAGATTGAAGTCTCCAAGTTAAGATAGAAGTTGTTGGGTCGAAGAAGCACTGCTATTGTTGTTGCTGCTGCTAGGTCCAGGAGGATCATCTGCAAGAGAAGAGGAAGGCTGACTTGGTTTGGAGGAAAGTTTGTGTCAAGGTTTAGAGTCTTGGAATATCTCCGGAAAACTATTGAAGGAAGAATTATTGACTGGGTTTTCCCCTAGAGAGGATTTTTTCCCTAGCTATGAGCCTATATCTACTGTCCATTGTTTTGTGTGCTTTTGCTTTGGTAATTGCTTGTTGAAATAAAAGCAAGAAGATATAAAGAAACTTAATAAGAAGTAAAGAACTTCACAAGTAATTATCAAGTATAAGAAAATCTTTGTGCCTTTCTAATTTTCTAACATGGTTTCAGAGCTTTGGTGAAGAAAGAAGCTTAAGGTAGTCTCAATCACTTGATCAAGGAATCATTCAAAGGGATTACTTCAAGAAAGAAGTCTACTATATTCAAGGAAGATGTTTAACACAATCAAAGGAGAGAATAATCTTGAAGGAGCTTCAAACTACAAATCTTGGAAGAAGAGGATTGACACATTCTTGAAAAGAGCAAGGTACTAGACTTGGTGAAAGGAACAGTAAAGAAGCCTACTGAAGACTCCAATGATGCTGATAAAACAAAGTTCAGAGATTTGGAATTAGTGGCTATGAACCTATTGGTAGAAGGAATAAAGAACAACCTTGTCCCATCATAGCCAACATTGACCATGCTCAAGAAATATATGAGGCTTTGTCAAAGTTATTCACCATTAAGAACATTGGTCAAGTAGCAAGTTTGAAGAATGAACTAGGGACCACAAAAATGACTAAGGAAGACACTGTGGTCTTTTTCTTTGTAAAGATAGCAAGAATCAGAGATGACATTTTGGCCATTGATGAAATTGTTCTAGACAAAAAACTTGTGATCATTGCTATACTAGGATTGCCACCTACTTGGGTGCATTTGCTGTAGGACTCAATAGTTGGAAGGAAGCTCCCACTTTTGAAGAACTATGGACAGCGTGCTATCAAGAATAATTAAGATTTTCTTTAGTTGCCAACCTTGAAGGAGTGCCAAATGCCTATGGTGCTCAACATAGAGGAAACTTCAAGAGAGGACCAAAGAGGAAGGTTGATGTGTCCAAAGTAGAATGCTATCAATGTCATAAGAAGGGTCACTACAGGAGTGACTATCTCGACAATCCAAGAAAGAAGAAGAGAGAAATAGATCAAGCCAATGTTGTTGAAGAAGAAGACCTAAAGAAAGCCAAACTTGAAGAATCTAATATTAGGGACTTACACTACTAAGTCTTTTGCTTCTATTATTAGACATTTTATTTTGTATTTTTGATGTTTAGAATTTATAGGTTTTTAACATATTTTCTAGAAAAGACATTTTCTTTCGTTTTTATGAGTTTAGAGGTATCCCTCAAGCTTTGGAGGGAGCCCCCAACATCTCCCAAAGTTAAGTATCTCATTTCCTTTCAATTTTTGATCTCATGTACTTATTTAAATTTTGATTATATTAAATACTAATCACCATTCTCCTTCTATTTTCTTGGTTAGGAAAACATCTGCTATATCCTCAAGGAGTATGGAAGAGGGCCTCCTAAGGCAAGGTTTGTCAAGGAACAAAGGTATGCCTTAAACTACAAAACATTGATTTCTTTATAATAAATATGTATTAATATGATAATCTATTACTAACATTGTCACGACTAGCTATATTGAATCATAATGATTCTTGTTTTGGGTGATTCATCACTTGATAAATCTACCCTTCCTACATCCTTGATTGTTTGTATAGGACCCTAGACAGATTCTCTAGAAAACCCTAACCTAAGGGTATTTTAATTTAATGTCTGAAACCCTAAAACTGCTTAGGGTTATTGTGAAATGCTATTTGACGTTTTGTTAATGATGTCCTGTTTGCGGTTTTGGTATGATCATGAAAACCCTAACTTGTTAGGGTTGAATGATGTTGTATGAAATCCTGGACCTTTAAAATTTTTGGTATAGTAGGGCTTGCTTTGCTATGTTATGAAACCTTCGATCTTTAGGGTTTGGTGGGTCTATAAGCAAAACCCTTGTTATGTATTTAGAGTCCTAGGAATGAATCCCTAGATATGTGTCTATTGGTTGAATCCCTAACCTGGTCAATATGTCTAAAATATTAATGTTTCTTGACATATGATATGCTTATGCATGATGATGGATTCATAGATGTATGTGCTGACCTAATTATTAATGGTCATAAGTCTTAGGGTTTAATATAAGTCCTTTTCTGAATTTGATATTCTAGGATGATGTTGAAATAAGAAAAATATAGGGTTTGTAGCTAACCCTAGTGGATTCTAGTCATGTTGTTGATTGAAGTTGTGATTGGTTCTTGGTTGCTAAAAGCTTATGAAATCTAGGGTTTGTATGAAATCCTTGTAGGGAGTCTAACATATGAAATTTGAAAATTATTAGATGTATTAATCAAATTTGTTTCTAGGGTTTGCTATATGAAAGATCGTGTCATATCATTAAAAGAATATCGAAACCCTAGATATAATAAGTTTGATATCTTGATGAGTTGTGGTTGTGATTTAGGGTTTGTAACTAAACCTGGGCAAGAAGTTAAAGTATAGTCTCTTGCTGATTATAAGATTTATGTTAGGGCTAACTTCATGTTTCTATAGTTTTGGTTGAACTTGCCATCTAAGTTGTGCATGTACACAATCTTCTAGGTGGTGAAGATGATTGAAAAAAAGGTTGATGTGATAAGCATGATATGAACGGTGATGGTGACTCTGATAAGAAAGATGGAAGCCATGAAAGATTCTCTGATGTCGAAAAGAAGTTGATTGAAGAGATCTCCCTTAGTTTAAGAGGGAGCTTGGATAGAGAAAATCTCCCTGTTTGAGAGGGAGAGCATAGTTTTGATTGGAGAATGAAGTTTGAAGGATATGTTGTTGTATGTGAAGTTTAAAAAGAAAGATTCGGTTGATTGACGTATCATGTTTGAAAAGCAACATCAGGAGAACCCCAAAGTTTGTGTTTATTTATGTGAAAATATATTACTGATTAGGGTTGTGTTTAAATCACTCGAAGGTTTTGATAGCATGCTGGTTACCGATCAATTTGATCGGGAAAGATTTGTTGTCTTTGATCTGCTGGATCAAGGAGAGGCTTTGCGAGTGAAGAATTGCCTAGGAGGACATCTGGCCGACACTTTGTGTTGATGTCTAGGTCCCAAAGTAGGGAGGGTGGTGTGGGTCATAGAGCTCTGACTATGGATATGTGCCTAGGTCTCTGGGTTGATGGTTAACAAGTAAGACTGATGGTGCCTAGAGAGGCTGAAAGTTTGAGTCCATCTTAGTCCCACCTGGATAGATTGCCCAGGTCAGGAATCTAGTCCATGGCATTGCGATGCGTAAATTATTGAGAGACCAATGGATAGATTGCCCTGGTCGGGAATCTAGTCCATGGCATTACGGTGCCTAAAGTTCTTCATGGTTCATATAATTGAGATATTCCTTGTACTTACATATAATGAATACCTCCCTAGTTAAGAGGGAGTGTTGGAAAATGTAACTAGGTTCGGTCTTCATTAAATATATTTGCGTCATCATGTAATGTACTTGTCCAAAGAATAAAGAAAAGAATTATTATTAGTAGTATTATGGCTTATTAAAGTATGGGTTTCATGCTTGGGTCATCACGTTTGCCAAAGTCCCCATTGAGGACTTCTAGGATGTATTCAGAGTCAATAGAGTCATTGTACTTTTAAAGAGACCCTTCTTGGGCTTTTGAATCATGTAAAAAGGTTAAGTATTAAGTCAAATATAAATTATGTTGTCTCCACACCAAGTCGGCCTTAAGATGATCAAGTTGGCCTCAAAGAAGGCTATTCGACTTCACCAAAGGACTATAAATGAAGCAGTTTGAATTCCATTTGAAGCATTCACTATCACAAGCAAGTTCGATATCTCTTGAAGCTGGAAAAAGTGTGAAATGGAAGAAGAAGGAAGAGGAAGTGCGAGTTTGATCTAGAAGACGGAAAGAAAGAAAATCGAACCTCTTGTGCAACTATCTCTCTCTATCGTGCCCTAGTTTGGAAGATCGAAGTTTTCTTGTTGATGTTGAGCTAGTTGCCATGTGATGTTGCTGCCAGTATAGGTCGAAGTTGCTATTGCTGGGTGTTGCTGCCTCAAGAAGTTGTACTGGGTTTAGATGGAAGTTTCTAAGAGAAGATTGAAGTATTCCAGTGAAGATCGAAGTCTCCAAGGCAAGATAGAAGTTGCTGGGTCGAATAAAGTGCTGCCACTGTTGCTGCTAGGTCAACGAGGATCATCTACAAGAGAAGAGGAAGGCTGACTTGGTGTGGAGGAAAGTTTGTGTCAAGGTTTAGAGTCTTGGAATACCTTTGGAAAACTATTGAAGGAAGAATTACTGACTGGGTTTTCCCTTAGAGAGGGGTTTTCCCAGTTGTGAGCCTGTATCTACTGGCCATTGTTTTGTGAGCTTTTGCTTTGGTAATTGCTTGATGAACTAAAAGAAAGAAGATATAAAGAAATATAATAAAAAGTCAAGAACTTCACAAGTAATTATCAAGTATATGAAAATCTTTCTGCCTTTATGATTTTCCAACATGGTGAACCAACGACCATGATTAGATCTCCATCAACAACTAAGATCATCTCAAATTCAATCCCTCTGAGTTTCTAGAGCATTCTCACTTTTCTTAACTAATTCCCTTTAATTAATCGATTTCCCAAAGTTAGACTTAAGCATTTTTTAATTATCGATCAGTTAATTTAATTGAGTTGTCTTCTGGTGTTGTCTCTTGAAACATTTTTTGGGTTTTGGAGATCTTGTGTTTCTTAGCCTCTCTGACCGAAGTCAAGACTAGAACACTTGTCCGATGTTACAAAAACTAACAATGTCTGTATTGATAGTTGCCTGATGAAGCTTGGATCCACAAGAAGCAATGTCGACATGAACCTCTACTTCAACGTTGTTCAAGTTATGCGTTTGATTTTTGTTTTATATGTTGATGAATTATTCTTGATAGGTAGTGAGCCTCTCATGCTCGAGTGCAAGAAGGAGTTGGCCTCTAAATTTGAGATGAAAGACCTTGGATTGATGCACTATTTCCTGGGCTTAGAGGTGTGGCAGAGATTTGGTGAGATTTTCCTTTCACAAGGAAAATATGCTGTGAAACTGTTGGAAAGATTTGGTATGGTAGACTGCAAGTCCATGGCCACACTGATGGAAATGAACTTCAAGAAGCTATGTGGAGAAGATGCTGGACCCGACTTGGCGAATCCCTTTGAGTAATGATAGTTGATTGGGGCATTGATGTTCCTTGTGAACACTTGACGAGACATATGTATTACAATTAACACTCTGAGTCAATTTATGATTGAGCCTCTATATGCACACTGGGTCGCTGCTAAGCATGTGTTGGGATATTTACATGGGACGTTTAATCTTGGTTTGAGATCTATTGTTGGAGATGTGAGAATTCATTGTTATTGATGGGCCTCCAAATTAGAGTCAAGAGTGAAGGATCCTTTGCTGCACTTATAGGTACTCTTGATGATGACAATGCATGGATCATTGGTAGTGGAGCCTCAAGACATATGACGAGAGAAAGTGGACAACTTCATACTCTTTCAAGGAAACCATCATCTCATGCAGTGGAACTAGGATACAACAACAATTATGCTGTCAAGCACCTTGAATCTACATCATTGAAGTTGGAAAGTGGAGCAAAGCTACATCTCAACAACCTATTCTGTCCCAGGTTTGAAAAAGAATTTGCTTTCCATTTCTTTTTTAGAAGATAAACGAGATAGGTTTGCATTTGTAGATGGCAAAATTCTGGTTTGGAGAAAAAATGCAAGTATTGAAAAGGCAAGAATTGTTGGAGTTCGTGAAGGAAGGCTATATAGAGTTATAACACCATCTCCCTAAGCCCTAGTTTAGATGGAGATTAATCTTATCAAACTTTGGCATAGAAGATATGATCATATTCATTATAAGATAATACACTGTCTTAGTCAAATGGTAAAGGGCATCCCCAACATCGAAGAAAATCATGAAAGAGTATGCAAGGGATATGCTTTGGGCAAGAATACTAGGAAACCTTTTACAAGCAATGATACAAGGTCTAAGGAGATACTAGACCTCATTCATTCTGATGTGTGTGGGCCAATGTCTAATAAATATCTTGGAGGCCATCTTTACTAAGTGACCTTCATTGATGATCGCTCTAGAAAGACATGGGTCAATCTTCTCAAGACAATGGACGAAGTATTTGAAAAGTTCAAGAAATTTAGATCCGAAGTGGAGACCTTAACCGAAAGAAAGGTGAAGACTTTGAGATCCGATGGAGGGGAATACACTTCACAAGAATTAATTACACATTGTAAAGAAACATGTATTAAGGGGGAGTTCATTGTTCTGTACAACCCCGAGCAGAATGGAGTTGCAGAAAGGAAAAATAGAACCTTTGAAAAATGCATACGAACTATATGATATTTGATCAAAGATCTACCAAAATTTCTATGGGGAGAAGCAACAATGACAACAATGTATATACAAAATAGAAGTCCTCGTAGAATCTTGATAATATGGCACCGGAAGAAGCATTCACAGGGAAGAAGCCATGTGTAGACCATCTCCGAATCTTTGGGTGTCTCGCATACATTCATGTTCCAAAAGACAAGCGAAAGAAATTGCATTCTACAAAGCATAAAAGGGATCTTCGTTGGTTATAGCCTTTCATCAAAGGCTTATAAAATCTACATCAAGGAAGGAAGATAAATTGAAGTTAGCATGGATTTTATATTTGATGAAAATCACGCTTACAAAAGATCCAAGGATATACCAATTGAATCTGATGAAGAAGATGTATCACTTTTTGAAGAAGAAGAGCATCATGACAAAAAAACTACAAACCAAGAAGAAGAAGAAGAAGGACCAAGTGAGCCTATTCAACCTATAATCATTCCCGAAACAAATATGAGGCCAAATTGGTTAAAAGCTACAATTGAAGATGCCAAAGTACGTGGAGCAACTAAAGGAACTTTTACAGAAAGCAAAAGAGCAAAGAGATATTCAGGGTATGTAGCATACATGACAAAATTAACAGAAGCTCATTGATTCATTGACAATGTGGACTTCTTAATGACAAGGTAAAGGTAAAGCTACCTTTGAAGAAGTTGCTCATCAAGAAGAATGGAAGAAAGCGATGCAAGAAGAATATCAATCCATCATGAAGAATGGGGTTTGGGAAATAGTTCCTAGACCAAGTGACACATCAGTTGTCACTTCCAAATGGATTTATAAAGTCAAACATGCTGTTGATGGAAGCATAGACAAATACAAAGCTAGATTTGTTGCAAGGAGTTTTTACAAAAGGAAGGAATAGGCTATGAAGAAACCTTTGCTCCTACTTCTAGGTATACTACTATAAGATCTTTGGTTTCACTAGCTGTTATTATGGGATGGAATATCCATCAAATGGATGTGAAAATAACATTTCTAAATGGAACCATTGATGAAGAACTATTAATTGAACAATCGGAAGGCTTTGAAATAAATAGAAGAGATACACACGTTTTTAGACTCAAGAAAGCCCTATATGGCTTGAAGCAGGCTCCTAGGGCATGGTATGCAAGGATGGATGCATATCTCTTAAGAATTGGGTGTCAAAAATTCTGTTGACGCAAACATCTACATCAAGGTGGTGAAGAATGAACTAGTCATTATACTAATATATGTGGATGATTTGTTTATTACATGTGTGGAGTGCAGAATACTAGAATGCAAGAAAATGCTGACAACAAAATTTGAAATAAAAGAGCTGGGAATCTTGCACTATTACTTGGGCTTGGAAGTTTGGCATAAACCCGGTGAGATATATTTGGGTCAAGGTAAATACATAATCAAGATGTTACAAAAGTTTGGTATGATGGATTCCAAGCTTATGACTACTCCCATGATCACTAATCTCAAGAAGTTGAGAAGCCTCGACTCTTGTCTCGTCGATCCTACTAGCTATCATAAGTTGGTGGGTTCTCTAATGTACTTGGTAAATACGAGACTTGATATATGTTTTGCTGTAAAAGTTCTTAGTCAGTTTCAGTTGGAGGCTCGTCAGGACGATTGGATAGCTGCCAAACATATCTTGAGATACCTACATGGCATAATACATCACTACCTAAAATATAATGGAAAGGAAGCCAAGTTAACATGTTTTACCGATTTTGATTGGGGTGGTAGTGAGATTGATGGAAAAAGCACTACCGATGGTTGTTTTAGTTTGGGATGTGCTATGATTTCATGGATGAGTAGAAAACAAGATCATGTTGCATTAAGTAGTGTTGAAGCATAATATGTTGCTTCATGTGAAGTAGGAAAGGAAGTTGTTTGGTTAAGAAAACTCTGTTAGATTTGTTTGGAAAGCCTTTGGATCCTACGGTGATAAATTGCGATAATCAAAAGAGCATCAAGATGTCTGAAGACCCTGTATTCCATGCCAGGACAAAGCATATCAACAACAAGTACCACTACATTAGGAGTTTGGTACAAGATGGGGTCGTGAAGCTACAATATGTTTTGATAGATGAACAGGTAATTAATGTGTTAATGAAATCTCTACCACGAAGGATTTTGTATGCCTTCGAGCTTTAATAAGTCATTTTCTTTAATAATAAAATTTATTTTGATAAGTACAATTATGAAGACTAATACTAGTTACATTCTTCAACACTCCCTCTTAACTAGGGAAGTATTCATAATTACATACATATTAAGGTACATGGAAGATCTCAAAATGAAATGAACAATGAAGAGTTCTAGCACACTCAGTGTTACATATTAGATACTTGAAGGCATACAAAATCTACATTCCTAGTAGTAGGAAGATTGTAGTAAGACGGAATGCAAAGTTCATGGAGGATAGAGCTTTCAGGAAATCTCGAGAGATGCCAACAAAAGATCAGTCAGTTGATGTCCCATTAGTCCAACAGCAGCAGGGGTAGCAAGGAGGACAAGCAAGAGGATAGACACCAAGATCGAGCACAGTGACCAACACTAGTGTTTCCTCAGAAGTAGGAAATCTAGATAGTTCTCAGTAGATGGAACACTAGGAATAGGAGGGAGATTTGATTGAGCCTCCACCACCAGTGGTAGAACTAGCAGGGCAGTATGGTAGATGCTGAGGGATGCATAGGAGTTTGTTGGAACTCCTAGAATTGAGAAGAGGCAACGTAGATAGCTTAATAGGTACCAAGCCTTGGTAGCACAGGTTGAAGAACCCTTCAGCTTTTAGGAAACTGTACAACACCAAGTTTGGGTGGATGACATGGTAGAAGAGTATAGTTCTATCATGATGAATGATGTCTAGGAAGTGGTACCTAGACCAGAGGGTAGACCAGTTGTAGGATCAAGGTGGATTTACAAGATCAAGTATGCTGCGGATGGCAGTATAAAGAAGTACAAGGCTAGGTTCATGGAAAAGGGGTACTCACAAAAGGAAGGAATATACTATGAGGAGACCTTCACCCCAGTAGCTAGATATACTTCTATCAGATCCATTATATCCCTAGCAGCTCAAATGGGATGGGAGATTCACCAAATGGATGTCAAGACAACATCCCTGAACGAGGTGATAGAAGAAGAGGTGTATATAGAACTACCCAAAGGCTTCGAAACTCATGAAAAGAGAACTCATGTATGCAGTTTAAAGAAAGCCCTGTATGGGCTCAAGCTGGTAACCAAAGTATGGTATGGTCAGATTGATAGTTACTTGCAGCAGTTGGGATTCGTCAAGAGTGATGCTGATCCCAATCTCTACTATCTAATGGTGGAGAATGAGCCACTTATTCTGGTATTATATGTGGATGACGTGCTTCTAACAGGGTCATCTAGGCTCATAAATGACTGTAAGAAGAATCTTGAAGTTGAATTCGACATGAAAGATATGGGGTTGATGCATTATTTTCTAGGGTTGGAAGTTTGGCAGAAGAACGGGGAGATCTTCCTTGGGAAAGGAAGATATGCTACAAGGATCCTGAAGAGATTCAAAATGCAGGATTGTCGGCCCATGGCTATGCCTATGATCACCAACTAGAAGGAAATAGATGCATCAAAAGACAAGGAAGTGGACCCCACCTTGTCCAGATAGCTCATTGGGTCGCTCATGTATTTGGTCAACACTAGACCAGACATTTGCTTCACTGTCAACACCCCTAATCAGTTCATGGTGGAACTGAAAAGGGTGCATTGGGTAACAATTAGGCACATTCTTAGATATGTGCGTGGAACAGTCGGATATGGGTTGAAATACGTCCGAGGAGATGACATCACATTGAATGGATTCACATATGCAGATTGGGTAGGTAGTTTAGTAGTTCGGAAAGTACCTCCGGGTATTGCTTCAACATTGCATCAGGAATGATCTCTTGGTGCAGTAGGAAGCAAAAGTCGGTAGCTCTGAGCTCAACAAAAGCAGAATATATGGCTGCCAAAACAACAACGTGCAAAGCTACATGGCTTAGAAAATTGCTTGTGAGTTTGTTCAGGAAGAGGATGGAAGCCGCCAGTATTTTCTGTGATAATTAAAGTTGTATTAAACTCTCTAAGAATCCAGTATTTCATGATCGGCTGAAACACATTGATATCAGATGTCACTTTATTAGAGACTGTGTTTAGCATGGGGCAATACAACTGCAGTATGTCCCCACAGGAAATCAAGTAGCAAACGTACTCACAAAATCTCTAGGAAGAGCTAAGTTCATCCAGTTCAGGGAGCAGATGGGTATGGTAGAGAACCTGTTTCAATATCAGAAATAGATGGTTTCTCTATTGTAGTGACAACAAATGAGAGGGTTGCAGTGCAGATGCAAAGTTGACAGTGGCAGGGCTAGTAGCAGCTGTCATGTCCCTTCCCAAAAACATTTGTAACAGTTTTATCTCTACACAATTTTACACAATTTTGCCATGGAAAATGACCCAAGCAGTTTTGAATTAGGGACTTGGGAGAAATTTCGGCTAGATTAGTTTGCTAGTGGAAGGTGGGGGACCACCCACGTGGGAATTCGAACTAGGCAATTTGAATTGCTTGGAGGAAATTTGTATAGCTGTTGGAGGGGCCCACATAAGGCAAAGGAAGGCCCACAAAGTCATAAGGGGAAGGAGCCTCTCACTTGGTCATTCATTCACTCTTGTATATCGAATTTTACTTGACTGTTTGCTTAATTTGCTTAGCCGAGTCAACTAGCTGTTCAACCACGAATCTCTCAAGCGGGAGATTCAACCTTACCTTCGGGGGACTTCGAGTGCCACCCTAGGAAGGCAATTCCACAACATTTCTAGGAGTTTTGGGGAGTATCTACAACACAGTCATTCAACTATCTTAAGGGAGTGTGTATTTTTGGGCAAGTAGTTGAGAACACGTAGTGGAGGAAAGATCTACCTTGGGCCAGTCATTAGCCGGAGAAGCCAGGGAATCTGAATGACATCATTGGGCCAGCGTTCAGGTAGAGTTTTGGTCAAGACAGGGTAGCAAATAGGAAGTTTGAATTCCAAGCTTGGAGGACAGCACAGATAGCCGGTCTAGTCAATTCGTGGGTCTTGAGGGGAAGAGATACAACCTAGAATCACAGCTGGGAAGGAAGGATATTCATAGGAGGGATCATCTCAGTGATTTGGAGCATTTTCCAGGAGGTTTTATAGCTTCATTCCAGCATGCCGAGTTTTGCAGTTGCAGCTAAGCTTGGGCTCCTTGGTGGTCGAATTTCAGAAGTCTGAACTAGACCAAACCCTTCTTTGTTTTTCTAGGTTTAGGCTAAGGAGCAAGGAGCTGAAATATTATAATTTTATGAGCACAAGAAGCAGTGATTCTAACCCTTCGATTTCAACAGATAGTGTAGTTTCTGGGCAGCACAATTTAGTTTTGGTGCAGCGGTTGGGGCAGCCTTCAGTTCAACATTTGTTCACCTGTGTTTTGTCACGCTTGTCCATTGAGACAAGCGCAAGTGCAACATTCTATTTTGTCATTGTATTTACCCTTGAAGAATTAATAAATGGCTCAGCAGTTCTCTATTTCCAGTGTTTTCATGGGTGCTTGATGTAAATTTCATTATTTTGATTGTTGGACTGTTTGCACGCTTTGTTTATCATTTAATTTCTTGTTTAGGAACATTACAATGGTATCAAAGCTTAGGTCTTGGCTCAATTGTGGGGATTTTCTCCGACGAGAGAAGGGTATCAACAAAACATTACATACAGGAGGCAGAGGTACCGGAGCAGAGAAAGAGAGCTGGAAATCACTCTAGACATAGAGGACAGAGGGAAAGCAGTGGTAGCAGAGGAAGATATGGTAGAGCCCAAGAGCAGGGAGGAGATGGCTTTTGACAACCTCTTGAAGGCTTTGAATGATTTAGAAAAGGCCAGAAAGAGATGTTGGAGGAGATAAAAATGCAAAACTGGGAGAGAACCACCCCTAGAGGATTCTTATTTGGGGAAACTTCTGGAGCCTCCCAACAATTCGATCACCCTTCACCAACAACACAACCCCCATCAGCCAGTAGGCCAACTCAAGCCACATTGCCCTCTTTCATGCTTGTGTCATAGATCGAACCAGCAGGGGGTGAGGACCCCTCACTGATGGGAGAACACTTTAGAGAGTGGCAATCTACGGGAGCAAAATTTAGGGAAGCACTCTCTTTCAGAGATTTCTGCAAGCTTAAGCAGAATGAGAAGAGCAAGGGCTATGGAGGACAGGGCACGTAGAGCTATGAGTTGCAAAGGACCATAGGGAGGATGTACTTCCCTACATTCAATGGCACTGCCAAGTGCACTGCTTGGGCTAGGGTTGAGAAGATGGATACATATTTCCAGCTCAATCGGATGACAGAGTTGGAAGCCATCAGGATGGCCACGCTACACGTGGAGGGGGAAGCCCATAACAGGTGGTTTCATGGTTTGGGCACCCTAGGGCATGCCAATGTGGCTTCATATGAGGATTTCACCAGGAGGATGGTTAAATGCTTTGACCAGAGGGATCCAGAGGCCCATTTCAAGGAGCTAACCCAACTTTGCTAGATCGACAACCCAGAGCAGTACATTTCGATGTTTTTGCAAGTTTCAGTGATGCTCCTGAACCTATCAGATGCTTGAAGGGTATATACCTTCATAGAGGGCTTACTCGAGCCCCTATGTGCACTGGTGAAGTCACGCAGACCCTCCACGTTGCAGGAGGCAGTTATGTGCACCAAAGATTTGTAGGGGGCTATCCCTAGGACCAAAGCACCTTTCCCTGCACGGACCCCTTTTTCCCAGAAGGGGCATGACACTAGACCCCCACCTCACAGAACCACCCAAGGATGGGGGCAGCTGGATGATGAGACACAAAAGGACCTCAGGAGGAGGAAGTTGTGCTTCACTAGCCGGGAGCCCTGGGCACCAGGCCATCAGTGCATTGTTAGTAAAGCACATTATATTGAGGTCTTTTCAGACATTTACTAGGAGGATGAGATGGAGCAGGAGTGTGGTATGGGAGACAGTGATGGTCCGGCGGATAGGGGACCACCACCACCACCTCCACAGGGAGGGGCATCCTTTGCCCCATCAGGGGGAGTCCTTGCTTCTTTATGCGGGGTCCTCAAGTTCTTGGCATTGAGGATTAGAGGCACTATACAGGGACAACGGGTGTCGTTCTTAGTTGACAGTGGGGCTACCCACAACTTCATAGATGCCTAGTTGGTTCAGAGGAGGGGCCTCATCACGACCGAGTTTGAGGGCTTTCAGTCTTGGTACCAGGTGATTGTACCATGCAGTGCACTCAATGTGTGCCCGCTTTGACAGTAGTTATGGGGAACTACTCTATGATAGACCATTTTTGTGTGGTTGATGTGCTAGACACCAATGTGGTGACGGGTGTCCAGTGGCTGTACTCCCTTGGGCAGGTCACTACTGATTGGAAGACACTGGAGATGGAGTTCATCGAGCCGGATGGAAATCAGTGGTCCTTAGAGGCATGCATTCATATGCCCCCCAGACAGTCTCAGCGCATAGGATGGAGGTAAATTTGCGACATGGGGACATAGCATGGGCAGTGGAGTTGAGGGTTTTAGAGGTTGGAGGACAGGTCCAACCGCAACCGCCAGACATACAGGCCTTGTAGGACATGTACACAGTGTTAGGTGATACTCCACCCGGGCAGCCGCTAGATAGGGGATTCGAGCACACCATTGAGTTGGAGCCGGGTGTGCATGCAGCGATCACTAACCCTTATACGCATCCTAAGGCCTATAAGGATGAGATTGTGAGGGCCATCAAAGAGCTGTTGTCATTGGGCCATATCAGGCCATGTTCCAGTCCTTTTGCTTCTTCAGTAGTGTTGGTGAAGAAGAAGGATGGAACCTTGCGCATGTGCATTGACTACTGAGCCCTCAACAAGAAGACACTGAAGAACCGATACCCCATCCCTCGCATCGATGAGTTGATGGACGAGCTTAGAGGAGCCACATACTTCTCTAAGATAGATCTATGTTCGGGGTACCACCAGATCAGGGTGAGAGACCAGGACATCCCCAAGACA
Source organism: Pinus taeda (assembly GCA_000404065.3). Taxonomy (NCBI): domain Eukaryota; kingdom Viridiplantae; phylum Streptophyta; class Pinopsida; order Pinales; family Pinaceae; genus Pinus; species Pinus taeda. The sequence goes on along the minus strand of APFE031410704.1, from coordinate 181,632 downwards.
GGTTTCCTGTGCCATTATGGGCACTTCGAGTTCCGGGTCATGCCATTTGGGTTGACCAACGCCCCGACCACTTTTCAGTCATGTATGAACCATGTGTTTCGGAGGCAGTTGAGGAGATTTGTGCTGGTTTTCTTCACAATATCTTGATTTACAACAGGACTTGGGAGTAGGATCTCCAACACTTGGATGAGGTGCTGCATATTTTGGAGGAGCAACAATTTTATGCCAAATTGTCCAAGTGTGAGTTTGGCCTGACAAAGATTTTCTACTTAGGGCATATCATCGATGTAGATGGGGTGAAGGTCCATGAGGAGAAGATACGAGCTATTCGTGATTGGCCAGTGCCTAGGGATGTGACAACGTTGAGGGGATTCTTGGGCATCTGCATTTATTACCGAAAGTTTGCCAAGGGGTTTTCGCAGTTGGCAGCACCCCTGACAGATTTGACCAAGAAAGGGGCTTTCGCATGGACTGATGGGGCATAGGTAGCGTTTGATCGCCTCAAGGAGGTGATGAGCAGTGGTCCAGTGTTAACACTTCTAGATTTTTCTTAGCCCTTCACCGTGGAGTGTGATGCATGTGGGGAGGGATTTGGAGCAGTACTATCACAGGATGGGCATCCCATTGCTTTCGAGAGTCGGAAGTTCTTACCCCATGAGTGGTCATATTCTATATATGACAAAGAGATGCTGGGCATCATGCATGCATTGGCCAAGTTCCGACAATATTTGGTGGGTACCAGGTTTGGGGTGAAGATTGATCACAACAGTCTTCGTCACTTCATGAGGCAGCAAAGCCTCAATGGCAGACAATAGAGATGGGTTAGCAAGGTGCAGGCCTATGACTTCGACATAGAGTATGTGCGGGGAAAGCACAATGTCGTGGCTGATGCTCTATCACAGAGACCCGCAGGCCTATCACTCATGAGCATCTGCCATGATTGGAAGGCCTAGTCATTGGTGGAGTATTCCATGGACATGAGGGCTTGCGAGATTCTAGAGGGTACCCACGCAGATGAGCACTATCGGGTGATGGATGAGGTTACCTACTAGAAGGGGCACATATTTCTGGTGCGCAACTCTCAGTTGAGGGAGAGAGTGCTCCAAGGCAGCACATGACTCACCATTGTCATGGCATCAAGTGTTTAGGAAGACATACATGGTAGTTAGGGAGCGCTTCACATGGAAGGGCCTCAAGGGGGATGTGTTGAAGTATGTACAAGAGTGTGAGGCATGTCAGAGGCACAAGGGGGAGTTGATTCACCCTACAGGATTGTTACAACCGCTTCCCATTCCCGAGGGGAAATGGGAAAGTATCTCCATGGATTTCATCATAGGGCTCCCCAGAGTACAAGGCAAGGACTACATTTATGTAGTGGTTGACTGGTTGACCAAGTATCCCCACTTTTTTGCCATCCCTACTAGATATTTGGCTTCATAGGTTGTATAGCTGTTCTTTAGGGAGATCTTTCGGTTACATGGGCTTCCTAGAAACATCGTGAGTGACAGGGATAGTAGGTTCATGTGAGGCTTTTGGCAAGAGCTTTTCAGGTTGGTTGGTACCAAGTTCACCCCTAGCACCAGCTACCAGCCCCAGACAGATGGCCAGACAGAATGAGTTAATCAGTGGCTTGAGGGGACCTGAGGAACTACGTGACTGGGCAGTAGACGGCTTGGATCCGGTGGCTGCATTTGGGCGAGTATTGCTACAACACCAACCACCACATGCCCATTGGTATGACTCCTTTCTGTGCCTTGTATGGTTATGATGCATTATCTTTTGCTGATGTTGTTTTTGGAGACAATGGGCCCCAAAGGCCAAAGATTGGATTCAAGAGAGCCAAGACATCCTCAAGGCTCTTAAGGATAACTTAGTGACAACGTAGAACCAGTAGAAGGTGTACATAGATTGACATCGGACCGAGAGACATTTCGAGGAGGGGGATTTGGTGTACCTCTAGTTACAGTTGTACAAGCAGTCCACGTTGAAGCTGAAGGGGAGCGAGAAGCTACAACCCTGTTTTTACGAGCCATATAGGGTGGTTAGGCAAGTTGGGGAGGTGGCCTACGAGTTGGAGCTGCCAAAAGGGAGAAGGATTCACAATATATTCCATGTCTCATGCCTTAAAAAGGTGTTGGGGCAACAAGTGACAACACCATTTGAGTTACCCCCATTAGATGATGAGGGCCACTTTGTTTTGGAGCCTGAGCCCATTTTGGAGAGGAGGGAGAGGAAGCTAAGGAGCAAGACCATCAAGGAGTTCTTGGTACGCTGGAAGAACTTGTCGGATGAGGATGCCACCTAGGAGGGTGAGCACATTTTGGAGCACCTAGCTCTGAAGTTGCTTGAGGGCAAGCAACATTTAGGAGGGGAGGATTGCCATGTCCCTTCCCAAAAACATTTGTAATAGGCTTATCTCTACACAATTTTGTACAATTTTGCCAAGGAAAAGGACCCAAGCAGTTTCGACTTAGGGACTTAGGAGAAATTTCGGCCAAATTAGTTTGCTAGTGAAAGGTGGGGGTCACCCACGTGGGAATTTGAACTAGGCAATTCGAATTGCTTGGAGGGAATTCGTATAACTGTTGGAGGGGCCCACATGAGGCAAAGGAAGGCCCACAAAGTCATAAGGGGAAGGAGCCTCTCACTTGGTCATTCATTCACTCTTGTATATCGAATTTTACTTGTATGTTTGCTCGAGTTGCTTCGCCGAGTCAATTGGCCGTTCAACCACGAATCTCTCAAGCGGGAGATTCAACCTTACCTTCGGGGGACTTCGAGTGCCACCCTAGGAAGGCAGTTCCACAACATTTAAAGGAGTTTCGGGGAGTATCTACAACACAATCATTCAACTATCTTCAGGGAGTGCATATTTTTGTGCCAGTAGTTGAGAAAACGCAGTGGAGGAAAGAGCTACCTTGGGCCAACCATTAGCCGGAGAAGCGAGGGAATCTGAAGGACATCATTGGGCCAACATTCAGGAGGAGTTTTGGGGCAAGAGAGGGCAACAAACAGGCAATTCGAATTCCACGCTTGGAGGACAACGCAAAGAGCCATTCCAGTTAATTCGTGGGTCTTGAGGGGAAGAGCTACAACCCGGAATCACATCTGGGAAGGAAGGAGATTAATAGGAGGGATCATCTTAGTGATTTGGGGCATTTTCCAGGAGGTTTTACAACTTCATTCCAGCAGGCCAAGTTTTGCAGTTGCAGCTGAGATTGGGCTCCTTGGGGGTCAAATTTCAGAAGTCTGAAACAGACCAAACCCTTCCTGGGTTTTTCTGGGTTTAGGCTAAGGAGCAAGGAGCTGAAATCTTATAATTTTATTGGCTCAAGAAGCAGTGATTCCAGCCCTTCGATTTCAATAGACAATGCAGTTTCTGGGTAGCGGAGTTTAGTTTTGGTGCAGCAGTTGGGGCAACCTTCAGTTCAACATTTGCTCACCTGGGTTTTGTCACAATTGTCCATTGAGACAAGCCCAAGTGCCATTCTATTTTGTCATTGTATTTGCCTTTGAAGAATTAATAAAATGGCTCAACAGTTCTCTATTTCCAGCGATTTCATGGGTGCTTGATGTAAATTTTGTTTTTTCTGATTGCTGGACTGTTTGCATGTTTTGTTTATCACTTAATTTCCTGTTTAGGAACATTACAACAACACAGATGCAACATTTGCGTAGTAGTTGGTGGGGAGTGATGTGAAACATCAGCGGCGCAAAGGGTGATGTTACAGAGTCAGAGTGGTGCTTCAGCTGGTTGCATTACTAGAGCACATTCCTTGCTAAGAGGGAGTGTTGATTTTTGGTAGCATCGAATGTGCTCTAAGCCTACAAATTTGCAGGGAGGCTTGGACACATGTATTCCAAAATATCCAGAAATAGTTTTGGGAAATTTCACCTTGAGACAATTTTATTAAAATAATTAATTATTTTTAATGGATGCCTAAGTCTAAACTTAGGAAATTAAAATTATTAAAGGGTATTAATTAAACTAAGGGTGAAACTTCTCGAAGAAGACGAGGATCAAGTCAAAATGATTTGAGCCATTGATTAGATCTAATATGGGCAGTTGATTGATCAACGAGAGGATTATAAGAACTTCGATGGGCATTTGGAAATCGAACCAGGCAGTTACTCAGTTGCCCAAGTACATTGATTTTCTTAATGGCTAAATTTTGGCAAGAGAAAATCGAATTAGAGGGAGAGTTATAGGTTGGAGGGAGAGGGTATCAACAATGGCCGGGAGTGCAGGAAGTAGAGAGAAGACGCAGAGCAGAGGAGGAACAATGCAGAGGCAGTGACGTTGGGACTGCGTAGAAGGTGATGCAGTGAGGGCAGCAGGTCCTCTCTAGAGTCAGAATTTCATTGTGAAGTGTGAGAAAATTGTCTGTAAAATTTCTCACAAAAATTCCTCTTCCATTCTGCTGGTTGTATCTTGTACATGAGATTTTGCTGAAGATTAATAAAGAAACCCTCATTTGTTGCACCGATTTTCTCACATTGGGTTTTTCCGGGGACAAGTGTCCAAAAATAACTATGTAATTGTGATTGTACTTGTGCTAGTATTTTTCCTTACATTTACTTTCCGTGTATTTGAATTGTGAAGGCTGTAGTAGAATTTATTTCGATATTTGTTGTAGACACACTGTGAATAACTTATTTCTGAATTAATAAGTAGAAGAAATAATATCAATCACTGCAGTTGGATTTCTATTTAGAAATTCTCACAAATACATTGTTGTTAGCATGGCTAACTGTGAGGTAGTATGGTTGAGGAAGCTCTTTGGAGAGTTGTTTGAGCATGCTCTACACACAACAATGGTATTTTGCGACAACAAGAGGAAGGTCCGTCTGGCAGAGAATCTTGTGTTCCATGACAAGTCCAAGCATATTAAGACCATGTATCACCATATTCGAGACATGATGTAAATAAGAGCCGTAAGACTCTATCATATTTCGACTGATGAGTAAATAGCATATATTCTCACCAAGGCTTTGCCAAAAGGGAAGTTCTTGGTCTTCATAGAGAAACTTGGATTGATGGATGTGATCCTCCTGGGTAAGGTTCACGACTGATCAAGGACATTGAGCTGTGCTCTTCCCCTTTGTTTGAGCTCACAAGGAGAGGAATTGAGTTGGAGAGCTCCTGGGGTTGAGGGATCTCTGGATAATAAGATAGAGTGTGATCCTTACCCCTTGTGGTAAGTGCATCTCACCTATTGTCAAGGGTGTGTGTGATCCTTGTCATTTATGACAAGTGGGTATCTCCCCCTACCATCAAGTCTGGGACTTGACAAAGTACACCCCAGTTGGCATCCTACCCACAAGTTGGGCTTGTTGGGATTGTTCCTCGCCATTTGGCCAATAGGTGAGGTGACTTGGGTGTGTGTGTGATCCTTACCAATGTTATCAGAACCAAATCGATGATCGCACTGAAAAACCTTGTGGACCAGGAACTGGTCGGAACTGGTAAAAATCCGGTTTACAAAAAAAAAATTCATATTTTAAAGAAAAACATATATATTCACGTGCATCCATATGTATCCAAACCATTTATACACAAATATGCAGAAGTTTTCGTTTATATAACAAGTAATAGTTCATATAACCAAAATAACACTTAGTGCAAAACATCGTTGAACCAAAAAACATCAAGAAGTAGGCTCTCAAAGGTCTTTATAGCCCAAAATAACATGATAGTCTGATACTATAGTCTACAATACGACAACTACAACCTACAAGTGCTAATTGTCAATGTCATCATCAAAATCATCATCTTGGTCATCGTCATTTGAAGAATGAGTAGCATCCAAGTCTGCAATCATTGCCTATATTGGGATCTTCATTATCAATAGAACCCTCTAAGCATTTAAATAAGATAGAAAAAGTGTAGCATGTCAAGTCAAGATTTTGTGTGAATGATGGGTACATTTTTAATAGACATGATAGAGGAGTTCGACAACCAATGCCACTAACATCAAAGTACATAGAGGGATTGGTCTTTATTAAATACTAGTTCCTTACCCTCGTACATGACAAAATCCAATGGAAATGTTGCAATCCGCTGATATTATGAAAAATGGTTAATTCTGTTGGATTTTGAATGAAATCTAAAATTCTACTTTCTTCGTATGAAATCCAATGAGGTTGGAACCACTCTCAAACATCTTGGGTCATTTCATGGTAGTGTTAAAAATTTAAGCAAAAGGATGGAAATGAAAGATTAAGGAGAATGTCACTTTTACTTTAAGCATTTAACATTACCATGAAATGCATAGCAATAATAGGACTATAGGCTTGAATATTAGGCTGAGGACCATAGGCTTGAATATTAGGTTGACCTAGGGGAGAATTAGAAGTGGGCCAACCAAATGAAAAAAATGAAAAATTAAAAAAAAGGCAAAATTTTTACATTGACCCGGGAAGGTACAAACTGCACAAAAACTGGTCTTGAACTGAACGGTTTGATGGGATAGTATCGAACAGACCAATTTCGATACATAGCCAGCCGGTTCGGTACCAAACTGACCAATTCCGTTTCGGAGGCCCTGTTCGGATCGATTTTGGGCCAAAAACGGCTAGACCGACCGATTCCGGTCCGGTTTTGATGACATTGATCCTTACAAGTTATGGTAAGTGTGTATCTTCCCCAAGCCGGTGAATGTAGGCGTTCTACCACTTGACTCTTGAGGGCCATGATGGGAAGATCAGTGGACAATCGGATAAAGTGTGATCCTAAGCTCTCATGGTAAGTGTATCTCGCCCATTGTCACAGGTCAATAGGATAGAGTGTGATCCTTACCTTTCATGGTAAGTGTATCTCGCCTATTGTCCTTGGATATAGGGTGGAAGTCGGAGATCCCCTATGATGATTCTTCTTTTGTGGATTCGAGAATGTTCAACAGATAAGCAAAGATGAGCAAAGGCGAGATATGACTTGATTCAGTGATGATGATGACAAGACGTTTGAGATAGGACTTATGATGTAGTCGGAAATTTCTTCCTAGATGAGAGGGAGTGTTAATTTGGTAGCTCAGGGACAAATTCCTTCCATTGGGAAGTCTTCCTCATCTAGAGAAGCCCCTACTAGCTCTTGGAAGAATTTAATTTGGTCAAGGAAAAATATTATTTTTGATGAGAAACCAACATGTGCACAAAAGTACAAGTCGGCTTGGGCAAACTAATTGAACCCCTTAAGACACATATAAATAGACCTTATGTCCAGTGTTTTAAAAACTGGCCGGTCTGAATCGGTAACTGGTCAAACCGGTCGGTTAGCTAGCGCATCGGGTCAAACCGGCAGGAAAACCCGGTTTGATCCTCCATTTCGCCAAAAAAGTGGACAAACTGGTCCTAACCGGCCAGTCTAGGAACCGATCGGTTTGTGGTCAAACCAGTTGATTTTGTCTTAAACTGGCCAGTTTATTGCCAGGGCAACTATAAACCCCCAAAAATGCATTGTTATGAGTTTTGAAGCTGTTTTGAGGGAAATTTGGGGTTGTTTTCCTCCAAAAATAGTCCTTCCGAGAAAAACATGCCTACCCTCTCATTTTCCTGACACATCTCAACCCTATCAATGTTGGCAATTAATGGTAATGTTAAATTCTTAAAGTAAAAGTGACATTTCCTTTAATTTTCATTTTCATCCTTTTGTGTAAATTTTTAACATTACCATGAAATGACTCAGGATGTTTGGGATTGGTTTTGACCTCATTGGATTTCGTATGGAGAAACTAGAATTTTAGATTTCACTCAAAATTCAACAGACTTAATGGTTTTCATGGTTTGGGGGTTTGCAATGTTTCTATTTGATTCTATCATGTGTGAGGGTATGAGATTGGCATTTGATCAAGAGCATGAAGCCCTTTAAGAACCTTGATCATGGTGGCATTGATTGTTGAACTTTGTTGATGTTGGTGGTATTGATTGTTGAACTCCTCTACCATGGCCTTAACAAGAATGCACCCTTCACTCAAAGGAAAGCAACTGGTTAGGCATGCTAATCTTTTTCTACCACATTATAAGGTTGAGGAGATGAACCCTTCACTCAAACCAAAATCATTGGTTAGGCATGTTAAACCCTTTCAATTTTTATCATGCTATAAGGTTGAGCAATCCAAGTTTGAAGACTTTGAGCTAGATGATGTTCATGTATCTCTTGTTGAGGATGTTTATGTATTTCTAGTAGTGTTGAATCAATGATGAGTTTCATGAGTGACCATGTTGATCAATGATTTGTAGGTTTGATGTCTATTTTTTCTACTACTACTAAAGTTGTAGAAGAGTTTTAGGAGTCCTCAAACTTGGAAGCATATTATTTATGTAGCTCATGTTGATGGTTTCTTGTCTAGTAGTGGTGATGAGTTTGATCATGATGAGGAGTGATCATGTTGTTGATCACCGATAGGTAGACTTGTAGTAGTACAGTGACCCCATATCTTAGAACACATTGTTTTCGAACTCTAGAGGCCATTTAGAGCCTTATTGATTATGTATTTTGTTGCGCATATGTATTGCACTCGATGCCATTTTGATATATTCACCTTTACATGTTATATAGATGAGCAAACCTTGCATATTTTGTTTCTATTGGCTTGGAATCATGGTTTTAAATCTTAAAAATAGTTTTTTTCATTAAAAATTAATTATTTAATGGATTTTTTAAAACCGGTTTAGACCTGACTAGTCCCAGTTTGAAACCTGGTTCATTAGGTGGACCGGTACAGTCACCAGTTCCGGTTTTTAAAACATTGCTTATGTCACATCACTTTGGAGCATCATCACACATCTCTCTTGATTTGATTGGTTTGTACAAGTCTGAAATTGCAGGTTCCAAGCTCACATGTGCGAGGAGGGAGGAAATTTTGTTGATTGAGTTTGACTTCTATTTTGGCACCTTTGACTAGTGTTGACTTGGCGTGTTTTGAATAGATTTGGATCTGTTTTGGGAGGTCAAGTTCAGGAACAATTTGATTGAACTTTTTTGGGCTATTTGAGCAGTGTTGACTGTAGTCTTGTAGCTAGGGTTTTTGTAGGTCAAAAGTTGACTTTGATCGAATTTGTATGGGCAAAATTTGCACTGTTTTGACTGGAGAAAGAAGGCCGCACTTTTGGCAGGTTGACTAAATCTTTTGGAGGACTATTGACTGTTGACTGAAGAGGGTTGTTTTTGTTGATGTTGACTTTGAGTAGAATTGTAGACTTTACTTTGGATCAATTTTGACTTGTTGGTTCATCTTTGACTGGATATTGATTGGTTGGTTTGGATTGTCAAAGTTGTGACCTTTGACTCTTTGTTGATGAATTGGAAAACTGTATCTCTCTGCTGAACATTTGATGTCAATCTAATAGAAAAAGAATTTTGAAAGAGTTTTCCCCCTTGTGAGATTTTTCCTCGGTCTTCGACCAAATACTGTGTCGCTCTTGTTCTTGGCTGTCTTCTATTGTGCATTGGTTTACTGTTATATCTACAACTGCTATTTGTTGCTTTAAGATTGAATTATAGTGGACAAATTGGTTGTTAATTGAAGAAGAATTGGTATAAATGATTCTGTTAAGCATAGAACACTGGAAAATTAACAACTTGTATGTCGCTGTAAGGTATCAATTATCTTGTACTATTGTGAAGGCGAAATAATAGAGAAGTAATTGAGGCCTAGACAATGTTGGTTAAGTATGTAAGTTTGCATTAATAATTTGAGTCCTTTTGAACATCTGTAATGGCATTTTGATGAGCCCCTTGATCCGAAGTTTGGAATAGATTCGAGCCATCTCTATGATTGGATCCAAGAAATTGCTTGTCTAGCATATCAAGATTATTTTTTATGATCGTCACTGATTAGGTGCTCAAAATTATGCTAAAAATCAAAGTGTCAGAATCTTGATAATCTTAGCTTTAGATCGAAGAGCTCGTCATTCTGACTCCAACAGTGCCAACAACACTCAAATCCGAGCTCGTATGCAGAAGTTATAGCAAGTCAAAGTTCAGGTTTGACTTGCTCATATGGCAGGATTGGATGATGTGGGAAGGTCCTACAACGAATGAGGAGGCGCCAAGTGGCAAGTCACCATTGACCCCTGCATGTCGCAAATTGCAATAGCAGGCAAGTCGGCATTAAAAATCGACCCCCGATCAGGGAAGGGTGCGATGTGATAGGGCAAGCGGGAAGGCTTTCAAAAATCGGTCGGAGGCGTGATGCGATGGGTCGCAATCGCAGATCGACGAAGGGTCGACGTTGCAAAATCGGCCCCTGACAGGCACTGGGTTGTGATGCGATATCGCAATCGCAAAATCACAACGGTGCAAAGTCTTGCATTATGATTACCCTCCGAGGCACCATCGAACTGCGATTTGCGATAGGATCGTGAATGCAATAGTTATGAATTTTGGTTAATACTCCCGTTGGGTCTGCCACATCGCAATCGCACATCACCTGCGGTTCACCAGACCATAAGACTATTGGGTTTTTACGCCGATTGCGATTTGCGATGGATAGTCAACGCTGACAGATTATGGCCCGCCACACGGTGAAATTTTCGCCCAGTTAGCATGATTTTGGGGCTAATTTGTAGGATCATGCTGGAAATGGGGCAATTTGTGGAGAGAATAATGGGAAAACAAGGGGAAGTCATAACTTCTTCAGTTTTTCACCAAATTGGATAAAAAAAGAGAGGCTAGATAGCCATTTTTGGACATTCTGGACTCATGGGAGTAGGTTTCAGAAGCATTTGAGCATTGTAAACACAAATTTTCACACTTCTGAGCATAATAGAGACACCTAAGCCATTGGAAGCTGGACCAAAGAGACATAGCCCAAGAGGGGTGAACTCCTTTATCATGTGCTTGTTGTAATTTGTTTTTTATGATGTTCTATACATGTTTATGTTGTTGTTCAGTTTCTGATTTATGTTAAATTGCTTATAAAATTAACATAAAAACTCTTTATTTCACTTGCAAAAATTGATGAATCCTTAAGCACAATGAAAGCATTTTGTTTATAATCTAAGGAAGATTTTAGCACTGCAAACTAATATTCTAAATCAGATCAATTTGGTATCAGAGCCCTAGGTTTTGTTTTGTGAAAAAAGGATATAATTATTTGCAAGTTTATGTCATGCTTACAAGGTTAAAACTCAAAAGAGGTGAAGGAAAGTTGGTTGGAAGCCTTAAAGTTGGGTCAGGGGGAAGAAGAGCAAAGTTGCCACAATCCCCAACACCAGTTCAGCCTCAAGTTGTAGTTGACACTCCAGAGATCATGTCTCATGAAGGAGAACCTACAAACATGGCAGAAGATTAGAAGACCTTCAGAAAGGATTTCCTTGATATGACAGAGATGGTAAAGGTCCTCTATGAAGAGAGGAATACCTAGTTGCAAGGGGAAAGTTTCAAACCTCCCAAAGGAGAAGGCTCTTCAGGAGGAGGCGATGGAAAATGAGGTAATGGAAATGGAGACAAACCTCCACCCTATCCGCCATCTTCTTCATCATCTTCTTCACAAGCATCTTCACCCTCTTCCATAACACAACCCTCACTCATACTCATCATCATTCTTCAAAAGGAACTGGTAAATCACCTTTTTTAAAACTTGGTGTTAAATTCGAGCTGCCTATGTATAATGGTGAAGTGAATGCAGAGAAGCTTGATAATTAGATCCGTCAGTTGGAGGTCTATTGCAGGATTCAAAACCTTCAAGAGGATGACATAAAGATTCAGTTAGTTTCCTTAAGAATGGAGGGTGCAACACTAGTATGGTGGGAATCAAAGACCTAAGAGGAGATTAAAAAACACGGTAAGATATCTATTTCTTGGAATGATTTCATTGATGCAATCAAAAGACAATTCTACCCTCTAGCTTATATGCAAAAATCCATCATGAATTGGCAAAACTTTAGATAGCTTAAAGGTCAAAATATGTAAGATTACACCCAAGAATTCATAAAAAGGTCTTTGATGTTAGGTGTAGATTTGCAATCACTAGACACTTCGCTGAAGTACATAGGGAGTTTACACAGTTATCTTAGGCACACTATCTTAATGTTTAATCCCAGTAATCTAGATAATGTGTCTGCGCAAGCCACTCATCTTGAGGCAAGAGGGAAAAACATCTCAGAAGAAGGTAGTAAAAGGCCATTTAAGAGTAAAGGAAAGGAAAAGGCTTTCAAAGGAAAGGCAAAGAAAAATGCATCTACCAAAAAAGAAGTAGAGAAAACATTCTGTAAACATTGTTCTAGAGAGGGTCACGATGAAGCTCACTGTTGGAAGCTTCATCCTGAAATGAAACCAAAGAGAAACAACAACAAAGGAAAAGAAAAGACAATTGCAATCACTCAAGAAGAGGATTTGGGATCCGATTCGGGTGATAAAACTAAAATCACAACCATGGGGTTAAAAAAAAGGAATCCATTGCTAGCACTAGTTCTTCAGACTTGCAAAATGGAACTCCAAATGGAAAGAGGAGAATATAATTGTTTATCGTAAGGGTGATATCGAAACATAACAAGATTGATATGCTGTTTGATAGCGGCTCTCAAGCCAATCTTATCTCAGAAAATATCTTCAAGAGTTTAAATTTGGAAACTGTTCCACATCATAAATTGTATTCACTTGGATGGGTATGTGACAGTGCGCAATTGCAGGCTACGAGAAAGTGTAAACTGAAATTCACAATCACTGCAAAATTCATAGATGAAGTGGAGCTTGACGTTATGCTGTTAGATATTTGTGGCATCGTTTTGGGCAGCCTTTACCTTTACAACAGAAAAACTATTTTCCATCGACATGAAAACAAATATCACATATTCAAAAATGGAGTAGAATATATTGTGAGAGCTAATAGTAAAAAAAACAAATCTTTCGCTTGTTAATGTTGGGCAGATGAAAAGACTTCGAGCAAGAATTTTGATTCTTATGATCAAACCCGAGTGATATTGATTATGAAGCGTTTGATGGTTGTAATTCGAATTTGAAAACTGATTTGGTTGACGCTGTTAACCAATCTGATGAAATGTTCTAGGAATCAAAGGGATTACTTCCCAAGAGGGGAATCCAACCTGAGTTACAGTTGCAACAAAAGTGTCTTCTTCCTAACATTGGCATGTACAGGATGTCAGTGATGGAAAACGCAGAAATTAAGACGCAAATCCAGGGATTGTTGAATAAAAGGATCATTCGGCCTACTCCTTTACTGTGTGGTGCACCTCTTGTTTTGGCGCCCGAGAAGAATGGTAAGCATTTCCTTGAATGGGATTCAAGAAGTGGTTTTCATCAAAGTAGAGTTGTTGAAGGAGATATAGGGAAGACAACATTCAAAACTAGGAAAGGTTTGTTATGCTTTTCGGTCTTTGCCATGTGCCTACTACTTTTACGCATATGAAGAAAGATGTGTTGAAGCCATTTCTAGACAAGATAGTCTATTTGGATGACATTTTCATTTTCAGAAAATTTTGTTATGAACATGTCATGTGTGAGAAAAAAATACTCGATGTCGTATGTCAAGAACATTTGTTTATGAAGATGTCAAAGTATATGTTGGATAAAACTTCTTTGATGTACTTGAGCCGTGAAATTGGTTCTTCCAAGTGTGTTCAGGATCCCAAAGGCTTTTTGGCACCATTCGTGGGACGTGGAGAAGGTGAGATGAAGCTAGACCTCTCCGAGATTGAAGCTGTAACAGTGTGTGGTGGTATTGACTCCATTCCTGCAGACATAGGTGAAAGAATCATACATCCTTGTGAATGTTATAAAACCAACTCACAAAAAGATAGAAAAGATAGATCAATGTCTTCAAAATTAGCCTCTCAGAGGGGGAAACCTCTTTTACATTACACAAATGAACAATTCTTGGATGATACAAATGGCAAGACCTCCTTTCTATATATAGGAGTCTAAGGGGTCCCAATACAATCAGAGTCCACATAACAATAATATTGTAGGGGCACAACAATAACAGTAATGGGATTCTATGGGGCATAATAATAACAACATGGGGACTATATGGGCACAATAATACAATAAGGGGGTTGCACTAATAACAATAAGGGGTTACAGTAGTAGTATAGGGACCTAACATGCCCCTCTCCTTCAAAAAGTGTTGTCCTCAATGCTTGAGTAGTTATGGATGCTTCTCTATAAAATTCTTGACCTCCCATGTGGAATCTTCAGCGGGCAAGTTCTTCTACTTGATGAGATACTCTGAAATTTATCGATTTCGTAGCTGTCAGGTTCTTGTTTTCGTGATTGCTTCAGGTTCAAATATGAATTTTCCTTCCTCGTTAGGTTCCGACAATATTGTTTGGATTGGGACCTTGTCACCTATAACCTTCTTTAAGCATGAAACATGGGAAATTGGGAGCACTTGGGAAGATGCAAGAAGCTCCAATTTGTATGTCATAGTACCAATCTTTTGCAACACTTTATAAGGACCATAGTACTTTGGTGATAATTTATTATCCTTCTTAGCTTGCTTGAGGGACATTTGTTTGTATGGTTGTAGTCGTAAAAATACCCATTCGCCTATGTCAAAACTTCTTTCGTTGCGATGTTGATTTGCTTGTTGTTTCATTTGATTTTGTATGAAAGTGAGGTTATCCTTTTTCTTCTTGATATGTCCTTCTATCTTGAGAGTTTGAGGAGTGGTAATTCCTGCCAATGCATTACAATAAATGGTTGGATTCATTTCTTCTTTCTCTGGGGTTGGTTCCTGGTGTATATCCTCTTCTTTTGACGTTTCTTGATCGTTTTCTTCTTGCTCTTCCCAATCAATGTAAAATAATTTCTTCTGTGCACACTTGTGATCTTTAGTGTATTTGCTATCACAACTGTAACAAAGGTCATTTTCTCCTTTTTCTTCCAATTGTCAACCTTGTAGGTTGTGGAAAGCTAGGAGCAACAACACTTCGATCTTTATAGTTGTGAGTGGTAGGATTTCTTGTTGCCATAATTTTGCTTTCAATTTTTCTTGCCAACCTGAATGCCATCTCCAACGAATTAGGTTCCCAAAGACGAACCTTATGTTGAATGTTATCCTTTAAAGTTCCTATGAAGACATCAATCCCGCTGCTTCTCTGGAATATTATTTACCCTTATATTCAATTTTTGAAAGTCCTCAATGTGCTCCGCAATTAAACCCTTTTGTTTGAGATTTATCATTTGGCTAAAGGTGTTGCTCTTTGTATCCTCATAATGTGCTATCATTTCCTCTATGAAAATTGACCAGGTGACAAGTGGTTTAAGAGAACAAAGCCCTTTATACCATAAAAATTTATTCGGTTTTAAATATAAAAGTGCAATACGTATCTTTTGTAATAGTTGCACATCATGTAGATCAAAATATTTCTCCATTTGTAGTATCCATGTTATGGATCCTTGCCATCAAAATTCCTCATATCGATCTTCGGAATATGATGGGTCTTCAATCCAATGTTAGATTCTATGAAATCATGATTAACATTTTTTTTTTCTCATCATGAGTTTTCTCTACTACCTTTTCATCATGAGGAGGCCTTTCATGTAGTAGCTTTGTCCCACCTTCCTTCATACCTTCCATGTCTTTCTTCAAATCTTCCATGCTTTTCTTCAAATCTACTTCGATACCATCGATATTAGCTTCCATGGCACATATAAAATTATTTATCTTAGCTTCGATCGCATTCTTCAAATCATCCATCCAATTTTGCTGACTAGGTGTTTTTTTTCTTGATTCGAGTCATTATTTTTCTTGCTTTTAGGAGCTCGATATTTAAATGACACTAACTCTGTAATTTTAAATCTTCAAGTTTTGAAATTGTGCCCTGTGGTAGCCCTCTGAGTCCTCTTTCCAATGCCACCAGTCTGATCGAAATTGGATTCTCCAAGAAAGGGTTATGCCCAATCTCCCAAGATGACTTGATTATATACTTTTTCAGTAGAGTGAACTTGTACGAAGTGCCACGTGTCACTGTTTCAACCTTCGGACCTGAAAAAATACACAGAAAATTACAGTCCGTCCTCTTTTTGTAACTTCTTACAAAATTTCAATCTGATGCTCAGAGAGAGTTATGACGATTTTCTCAAGGTCACCTGTTTGGAATGTAATTCGGGAGTCTGTAAAAACCCTAAATGTCTTGGATTGTATCTTTGAAAATATAGCGAAACAAGATTTGAAATTCGGGCTCGAGCTTCACCAAGATTTCAGCTGAAATGGGTTTTAATTTCAGAGTCTGAACCTTTGTAGAAAAATTTTTATAGTGAAAATGCCACAATGACTTGTTTGAGATGGAATTTTGGAGCTTGCAAAAGCCCTAACTTCCTTAGATCATATCTCCGAAAATATAGCGAGAGAAGATCTGAAATTCGAGCCCGAGGTTCACAACAATTTCTTCTCAAATGGGTTTTTTTTAGCTTCCGAAACTTCGTAGAGAAAAGTTTATAGTGAAAATTCCACGGTGACCTGTTTGGAGCAGTGAAACCCTACAATCCAAAGCTCTGATACCAAATTTTATAAAACTAGCTTGCAAAAAAGATTGAAAAAATAGATTAACGACTTAGAAATCAAGCCTCTTTGAGGGGGAAACCTCCTTTACGTTACACAAATGAACAATTCTTGGATGATACAAATGACAATACCTCCATTCTATATATAGGAGTCTAAGTGGTCCCAATATAATCAGAGCCTACGTAACAATAATATTGTAGGGCACAACAATAATGTTAAGTTTAGGAATGTTCTATGCTAGAGAAATTTATTTCAATTTTCACAGTTAGCTCAATATCTTTTCCAGATTAGCAATCACATCAGCATTAAAGTAAACTATAGATAGAACATAAGTATAAATCGCAAAAGACAAGAGGACACAAGATGTGGTGCTAGCCAGGGACAAACCCCAATGTGGGGAAACCCTTGATCAATTCTTCTTATATGTTCTTCAATAGTTCAGTAGAGAGAGAGAAATATATAGTACATTTACAACAGAAGTCAACACTTCGACTTTCAAGATAAGAGAATAGATCATCTCTACATGAGATCAGTTGAAGACATGCTACTTCAACTGATTCTCCAAGGTGATTCCTTCACCTATCACTGTGCTCCATCTCATCTATATGCTACACCTCACCGTGTAGCATCATTCTGCACTCATCAGCACAGTGTTGGACCTAATGACCATGCTAGGCACTTCATGCTGCTGCTCCAATCACTGAGCTGCTCTCATCACGGATCTACACTCAATGCTACACTAATCACTAATCTGCACTCAATGACTACTATGCTACACTTCACTGCTGTCTCTAATACCATGTTGCATCTAACCAAGTTGTCTAACATGCTGACCACACAAGCAGTCACATCAACCTTCAGTCCTTATCCTTGTGCAACCCTTAACACAATATGTTGCTGGCTATGGCCTGCGGCCTAGCCCAACAACAAACAAGGTTATCATACAGTACCCAGCTATTACCCTTGAAGAACAATGTCTACCAATCAGCCTTATTGCAGCACAGTATGCCCAGAACAAATCTCAAATGTGTCACGCTGTCACCTACAACAATGTGATTTTAGTGCTGATGAAATACTTCCTTTTGATGCGGCATAAGACCACTTCTTCTTGCTGCGTCTTAGGTCTTTGTATGCCGCTGATTAGGGCCTCTTCTATTGCGGCTAATAGAGCTACGTATAAGACCTTTTTCATGATGGCAAATAGGAGCTAGATGAGGGCTGCCAATTAGGTCTCTAGATTGACAGCGTAATACATCTCCCTTTTAGATCTCCTCATTGCTGCTAGGGCTTCATGACCTTCCACTAGACAGCATATAGAACTCTTCTCAATACAGTGGCTAGAGTCTCCATTATGACAACGGATTAGGATCTTTAAGGACAGCGGTTTAGGAGCTACTCATACATCAGATCAAGGTTCTCCTTTGCTGTGTTTTGAGGGTTACTTGTAACAGCAAATCATGACCTGCGACTAGGGTATTTAGGACAACGTATGGGGGCTTATCCTTCAACTATGCGTAGACTTCTTTTTACTGCAGCTAGGGCTCCCTCTAGTGCTCCTTAGATCTGCATTGAAGCTCCTTAGTCTAGAGAGCCTTTTCTTGACAATGTTGAGGGCTTATACTTTTCTTCCTTCCTTGACTCCGACTAGGGCATGTATACCTGCGGCTAGGGCTCCTCCAAGACTCCTCCTTTAGGGCTACATAGAAGGCATCTTGACTAGCTGCGTAGAACCCTTTCTTCACTGCGTTAAAATCTCCTCCATGATAGCGTTAGGATCTAGGGCATCCTCTAAGGCAGCGTATCCTCTTTAGATTTCTCTTCCCACCAAAACCCAAAGACAAGTGGAGAGGAAGAGATCACCATGAGGATGCGTGTTCAAATGACTTTCAAGTCACCTCTATTTATACTAAAACGTTGAGCACAAGAGGGGTTTATTTGGTTGTTAGCCGACCTTGATGAATTGTCTCATAACACAAATAAATTCATATCTCCATGAATACTTATCGGAATTGGATGATCTTTAGATTAATCCTACACCTCTCGATGAGAGGGATCTAAGAAAAATATCAGTTGCCATTAATAAGATGGCCCACATGGAGTTCGGCCCTAGTTTCCAATTTTAACACTCCCTCCCAACTAGGGAGAATTCTATTCACTGATACATATGTCCGACTGTACTATCTCTGCCATCAGTGCCCTGCACTGCTCTGCTCAATTCTGCTCTTCTCTGCTGAACTATGAAGAAGAACACTTGATCGAGAATGTCTCATACCATTCTCTACTGACTTGAAGTCAGTTTCATTTGAAGAGAGTGTCTTATCACTCTTACTGACCCGAAGTCAGTTTTATTGATCCCAGATCAATACCACAATAGAGTGTCTGAAACCACTCATACTGATCCCAGATTAGCCCAGATCAGTTTCATTGATCCTAGGTCAATGGAGGTCATCCTGGCATAGGGAGTATGGTAGATACAACGATGCATCCATCGATAGTATTACTATGGTCCCTAACCCCATTTCCCTGCTCATTGATCTGATGAGAGGTATTTCCCATGATTCCCAGACTGCATGGGTAGGATGCCTCGACAGGAGAACTAATCATCCTATCCACAGAAGAACGAATCATCCTGTCCTACAGTTGCCATGGGAGAACTAATCATCCCAGCCCACAGGAGAACTAATCATCCTGTTCGACAGTCGCCACGGGGTATCACAAGGGAAGGTTGAACATGTCCCCTTGTACATAGCGCACCACTAGGGGAGGGTGAATCACCCTATGGTTGTATGTCGCTCCAAGAAGTACCTTGCGCCCCCCTGGAGCTCCCAAAGCTCAATGTGTGCATCATACATGACCCTCATAAGAGGGTCTCTGAACGACGCTAAGTCGTTCTTGGAAAGTCAAGAATTTGACCTTTCCCCGGGACTTTGACAAATGTTTGCGACCTATACATGAGTCTCAATACGATGGAGCCTCTTCGCTCATCGACTTACCGTATCCTAGATAAGGGAGTATTTGATTTCTATTTGTTGGAGCAATCATTGAATACGGGATTCCTCAACAATTGAATCCCCCCTGGTTGTCACAAAGGATCACGGTGGTATTCATCATATGTACAAATAGCTCACTGAAGAGCTTCCACAACTAGGCAGCTTCATATGAGATCATACTCGTAGCTATGTATTTGGTCTCGGCGGTGCTTATAACAACCGATTTCTGCTTCCTGCTCATCCATGATATTGAAGCAGAACCCAAAGAGAACCAACATTGAGAAGTGCTCTAGTGATCCTCCACACTGCCTGCCTAGTCAATGTTCGAATAATCATGCAGCTTCATATTTCCAGCAGTGTATCTCAATCCATGAGTGATTGTGCCCCGAAGATATCTCAAAAGATTCTTGGCACCAATCTAGTGAGGCTCAACCAAATATGAGCTCACCATGCTAACTGCAAAACATATGTCCGGACGGAAGTTCACCAAGAACATCAATGCAAATGAGTTTATGAAACTCAGAGGTATTTCCCAAATCTAGTCCGGCATCATCACCATATAACTTTTGAAAGTTAAGATCCTCGTGGTAGTCACGGGCTTGCAATTTACCATTCCACATCCAGAATTCAACTCCCTGTTACTTCTGCAAGTGAGAGGGTCTGCACCTGTTTGAAATAGGTCATCCTCAGAAGGTGCTGGTATGAGAGGTCTATCATCCACAACTTTCAAACAATGGTTTGGATTGGCTTCACTCTTAGTGAATCTCAGCTTCATCTGACAATTATCAATCCTCTCATACCATGCTTGGGGTGTTTTGCTTCAAGCCACAAAGGGCTTTCTTCCACTTGTATATATGATTCTCGATCATGAATCTCAAACTCCTCGGGTTGTTCCAAATCTGTGGACCTGCTACATGAGGGGAAGTCGGATTTTCCTTCGGTACATCTCAGACATGTACCTTCTTGCTCTTCTTGAATTCAGGCATCCCTGCCACCATCTGACTCACATCGGGTAGGGCCCCATAAGTAAACCTCCGGTGTTATAGATGAGATATGTCAATTGACATGATCCCCAATGGACCATCCTGCAACTTGATACAAATTGCCAACCTTGAACCCATGAGAAAAAGCATCTTTTGAAAATTTTATTTTCAAACACGTACCTTTCCATCGATGAATGCCACCCTGAAACATTTTTACTTCCATTGCCGAAATGGACACTAGGTTCTTTTTGCGATTAGGTACATAAAAGAGATTCTTGTAAATGAATTGAGTTACCCACATTTAATTAAGGGGTAATATTTCCTACACCCTTTCCGGGATAAGTGGCATCGGCTCCAATTATAATCCCACGACTGCTTCCATTTCTACTAAATTAGAGAGAGCACCCTTCTATGCGATGAAGTGCCTTGAAGCACTACAATCAATAAGCCAGATTCCCAAAGAATCTAAAGGAGAGGGCCAATACAAGATAATGCTTCTTTATCTTATTAGAAACAACATTTGATTCTTCATACTTGGAGTCCCTTGCTTTCTTTGAAGAGTCGGCTGTTTCCTTGATGACCTGCATTACCTGTCATTCCTCTGATCATTGAAGATGTCCCTGAAATGATTGTTATCATCATCAAGTGTTGTGTCCCTGCCATTTGAACACTCCTTCACCTAATGGTCGAACTTATTGCAATCAAGGCATCTGCCTTTCCTTCCACCCTTAGATCCAGACTTCCCATTGAAGTGATCTTTAGGTAGGCCATCAGAAACTTCCACTGCGCCATTTTGATAATATTCTCTGCTTCGACTTCACCCTTGGTGTATTTGAAGAGGGATGAGGAATCCATTGATCCTTTTGTCCTTTCCCAACTGTCTTCGGTGTTTGCTCTTTAACTCTTGCTTGGGCATTGTCTTCACCTCAACTCTGATACCATGTTAAGTTTAGGTATGTTCTATGCTAGAGCTATTTATTTCAATTTTCACAGTTAGCTCAATATCTTTTCCAAATTAGCAATCACATCAACATTAAAGTAAACTGCAGATAGAACATAAGTATAAATCATAGAAGACAAGCCAAGACAAGAGGACACAAGATGTGGCGCTAGTTAGAGGCAAACCCCAATGTGGGGAAACCCTTGATCAATTCTTCTTATTTGTCGTTCAATAGTTTAGCAGAGAGAGAGAGAAAGATATAGTACATTTACAACAAAAGTCAACACTTCAACTTTCAAGATAAGAGAATTGATCATCTCTACATGAGATTAGTGACATACTGCTTCAACTAATTCTCCAAGGTGACTCCTTCACCTATTATTGTGCTACATCTCGTCCATATGCTGCACCTCACTATGTAGCACCATGTTGCACTCATCATCACGGTGCTGGACCTAATGACCATGCTCGACACTTCATGCTACTGCTCCTGTCACTGTGCTGCTCCAATCACTGAGCTGCTCCCATCACGAATTTGCACTCAATGCTGCACTCATCACTGATCTGCACTCATTGACTACTATGCTGCACTTCACTGTTGTCCCTAATACCATGCTGCATCCAACTGTTGCATCTAACCAAGCTGTCTAACATGTTGACCACACAAGCAGTCACATCAACCTTCAGTCCTTATGCTTGTGCAACCCTTAACACAATATGCTGCTGGCTATGGTCTGCGGCCTAGTCCAACAACAAGCAAGGTTATCATATAGTACCCAACTATTACCCTTGAAGAACAATGTATACCAATCAGCTTTATTGCAGCACAGTATGCCCAGAATAGATCTTAAATGTGTCAAGTTGTCACCTACAACAATGTGACTTTAGTGCTGATGAAATACTTCCTTTTTCTGCGGCATAAGACCACTTCTTGCTGCGTCTTAGGTCTTTGTATGTCGTTAATTAGGGCCTCTCTATTGCGGGTAATAGAGCTACGTATAAGACCTTTTTCATGATGGAAAATAGGAGCTAGATGAGGGCTGTCAATTAGGTCTTTAGATTGACAACGTAATACATCTCCCTTTTAGATCTCCTCACTGCTGCTAGGGCTTCATGACCTTCCACTAGACAACATATAGAACTCTTCTCAATACAGTGGCTAGAGTCTCCATTATGATAGCGGATTAGGATCTTTAAGGACAACGGTTTAGGAGCTACTCAAACATCAGATCAAGGTTCTCTTTTGCTGCGTTTTGAGGGTTACTTGTGACAGCAAATCATGACTTGCGGCTAGGTTATTTAGGACAACATATTAGGGCTTATCCTTCAACTGTGTGTATACTTCTTTTTACTGTGGTTAGGGTTCCCTCTAGTACTCCTTAGATCTGCGTTGAAGCTCCTTAGACTAGAGAGCCTTTTCTTGACAGTGTTGAGGTCTTATACTTTACTTCCTTCCTTGACTGCGGCTAGGGCATGTATACCTGCGGCTAGGGCTCCTCCAAGCTTCCACCTTTAGGGCTGCGTAGAAGGCATCTTGACTAGCTGCGTACAACCCTTTTTTCATTGCGTTAAAATCTCCTCCATGATAGCGTTAAGATCTAGGGCATCCTCTAGGGCAACATATTCTCTTTAGATTTCTCTTCCCACCAAAACGCAAAGACAAGTGGAGAGGAAGAGATCACCAAGAGGATGTGTGTTCAAATGTCTTTCAAGTCACCTCTATTTATACTAAAACATTGAGCACAAGAGGGGTTTATTTGGTTGTTGGCCGACCTTGACGAATTGTCTCATAACACAAATAAATTCATATCTCCATGAATACTTATCGGAATCGGATGATCTTTAGATCAATCCTACACCTCTCGATGAGAGGGATCCAAGAAAAATATTAGATGCCATTAATAAGATGACCCACATGGAGTTTGGCCCTAGTTGCCAATTTTAACAAATAACAATAATGGGCTTCTATGGGGTACAATAATAACAACATGGGGACTACATGGGCACAACAATACCATAAGGGGTTTGCAATAATAACGATAAGGGGCTACACTAGTAGTATAGGGACCTAACAGTGAAGCCGCAGATGCCTTTGCTCCGCTTGCAATTTCTGCAGGCAGGCTAAAGATAGTCAATAGGATAAGAAGTTTTTTGGGAACAACCCAATGTTGGAGGAGAAATTTTGTTAATTTTTCTTGTATTGTAGTTCATTTGCATTCGTTGGTAGTTGTGCAAAAGGTCTTCCAGTGGGGAGGCAAACAACGAGAGGCATTTGATGCTTTAAAACAAAGGATTAGTACAGCTCCAGTACTTGCTTTTCCAGACTTGAGTTTTCATTCAGAAATTTTTAATGATAAAGTGTTTAAGTTGCAGCGACAAAGGCACTTCCATTGGATGGGTTTTCTTCTACTATTCCACTCGGTCAGAAGGTATAAGAAAGGTATAAGCGACAAGCTTGTGGATGTACTTTCTAGGCCTATAGTTTGTATAACTATTTTCCTCGAGCATCATTTTGTTTTACATGAAAGTTGTGTTCAGAAAAATACATACTTTCAAGATGTATATTCAAGCTTGAGTCAAAGGAATCAAGTGGAGGAATTTGTTTACCATTTGCATCATAATGTACTGTATCATCTTGGTAAGAAGGATGTTGCTACTGATAGTAACATGGACAAGGCCAAGGGTTTATTGAACGACTCCAAATGGTACCTCAAAAAATGCAAGAACAACTTGAAAAAGTTAAAGGCAAGTACACAGAAAGGCACGACAAGAATCGTGGAGATCACAAGTTCCAATTCAATGATCAATGGATCGAGATTGGAAAGGTGAGGGAACTCTACCCTTACTTGCTGAACAATTGAAAGTGATCCTTTTGGGGTCCAAAAGGCTTCTAGTGGGGAGGAGTGATCAGGTGCTCAGAATTATTCTAAAAAATCAAAGTGTGAGAATCTTGATAAACTTAGCTTCAAATCGAAGAGCTCGTCATTCTGATTCCAACGGTGTGAACAACACTCAAATCCGAGCTTGTATGCAAAAGTTATAGCAAGTCAAAGTTCAGGTTTGACTTGCTCACATGGCAGGATTGGATGATGTGGCAAGGTCCTACAGCGAATGAGGAGGCGCCAAGTGGCAAGATGACATTGGCCCTCGCAATGTGCAAATTGCAATCGCAGGCAGGTTGGCATTAAAAATTGGCCTTCGGGCAGGGAAGAATGCAATGCGATAGGGTAGGCGGGAAGGCTTTCAAAAGTCGGCCGGAGGCGCGATGCGATGGATCGCAATAGCAAATCGGTGAAGGGTCGGCGTTATAGAATCGACCCTCGGCGGGTACTAGGTTGCGATGCGATATCACAATCGCAAATTGCAACAGTGCAAAGTCTCACATTATGATTACCCGCCGAGGCACCATTGAATTGCGATTTGTTATAGGTTCGTGGATGCGATAAATTATGAATTTTGGTTAATACTCCCATTGGGTCTGCCACATTGCTATCGCACATCGCCCGCTGTGTTCACCAGACTGTAAGACCACCTAGGTTTTTATGCTGATTGCAATTTGCGTTGGATAGTCGGTGTCGATAGATTATGGCCCGCTGCGTGGCAAATTTTTTGCCCAGTTAGCGCGTTTTTGGTGTTAATTTGTAGGATCATGCCGGAAATGGGGTAATTTGTGTAGCAAATAATGGGAAAACGAGGGGAAGTCATAACTTCTCCAGTTTTTCACCAAATTGGATAAAAAATGTGGCTAGATAGCCATTTTTGGACATTCTGGACTCATGGGAGTAGGTTTCAGAAGCATTTGAGTATTGTTAATATAGATTTTTACACTTTTGAGCATAATAGAGAGGCCTAAGCCATTGGAAGTTGGACCAAGGAGACGTAGCCCAAGAGGGGTGAACTCCTTTATCATGTGCTTGTTGTAATGTGTTTTTGATGATGTTTTGTACATGTTTATGTTGCCGTTTAGTTTCTGATTTATGTTAATTGCTGATAAAATTAACAAAAAAACTCTTCATTTCACTTACAAAAATTGATGAATCCTTAAGCACAATGAAAGCATTTTGTTTATAATTTGAGGAAGATATTAGCACTGCAAACTAATATTCTAAATCAGATCAGTGACTAAGGAAATCAAAGTCCAGTTGTAAGGCACATCTTTTCGTAGTACCATGCAAAATTCTTAAGAAATTTCTGTGGAAATGCAAGATTTTGAGGCTATCTTCTCTATGGTTGAAATCAAATTTTGAGGAGTACAAGGCCAAAAATTTGTAATATATGAAGAAGAGACTGGAAATCTGCAAATTAGAATCCAGGTTCATTATTGATATGAGAAGCTTAGAATCAAGGAAGTCTGAGGAGATTAATTTCAAAGTTTATATGATAAAGGGACCGAGCTCCTTGTGTAAGAAAGATCCAATATATGTATATTAGTCCTAGCGAGCCAAGTATTTATGATGTAGTTAAAGGATTTGAGTTACCTCTGTTGTATTTATATTGAATTTTGAAGTGAGGATTTAACTTCTCTGTGGTTGAGTCTATTATCTCTGTTATGCAGATTCACCTCATTATAGGAGCTGACCTAATTAATCTGAGGGCTGAATTGAATGTTATTTTCTTTGGTTTTCATTGCTTTTATGATATGAAGATCGAATTAGATATGTCAAAATAATGTGTGGCAAGTTGTGAGTCTGAAAGTGAAGGTTTAGTACATTGTTTTTGAATCTCAAGAAACGATAAAAGTTTGAAATAGGTGTGTTAAATGTCCCCTATGCCTCTTATGGAATATCTCCATTCTCTTTTCATTTTAGACCTAATCTATTGGAAGAGATGATGTTGCTAAAGGTTCTTGATTTGAGGTTATTATGCCTCTCTGAAAAATTTGCTACTAGGAGAACCAAGCTCCTCCTTAAAGATTGAATTTGATCTTACACCTTTTTAAAGGATTGAGACTCTATGACTTGGAAGACTAAATGTGTTGACTTGTTTGGATTTATAAATTCTAGTAAGGGTTTGATCTCGAAAACCCTAGGATTGAAAGCAAGAATGATGGAGATGAAAGAGAATGCAAGGATGTTGATCAAGAATGATGAATATAAGTATTAGGGTTTGTAATATCATTAGAGTTTGTAATTAAAAACCTATCAAGACAGAAGGGGTTGGAAATGATAATCATTGGGCTTGTGGATTGATTGCTTTCGTTTGAAACCGTAGCTCCTAGAAGAGTTGACATCTTGATGATGAGTTTGATTTGCAGGATGGATTCAAGAAGACTAAAGATCAAGAGGGAGCTGCCATGATCCTAAAAGATGAGTATCTTGTATTTCTTTTATTATTTTAATCATTACTGACATTGGATTGTTTATGGTTTGTAAATCCTAGATAGGATTTGGAAAAGAAAATCTAAGGCTTATGGTCTAAATTATGATTGCTTGAAAGAAGACACCTTAACTCCTTAATGATGTGGATAATGTGGACTCCATGATGATAATGTAGACTCATTGACAATGTGGACTTCATCAGGATGTGGGCTCTTTTGATGATGACATTGACTCATTGATTATGTAGACTCTTTTGATGATGACATTTACCCATTGATGATGTGGACTTCTTAATGATGACGTGAACTTCCTGATGAGGACATTAAATCCTTTATGATATGGACTCCTTGATGATGAACTCCCTAATGATGTGGACTTAGACTCCTTGGTGATGAAGTGGACAAGGTTGATTGGATCTGAGAAGGTTATGATCAAGAGGGAGCTCACACTTTCTCAAGAGATCAATACTTTCTTGTTTATTGTTTCATTATGAGTCTCTTGTCTTTGTATGTCTTGCTTGGTTGTATTTGTTCTTCCATGGCCTCTTAGTGAGAATTGCAGGTACATGATGCAGTATGTCAAGGTTGTGGCAATTGTTGTAAAGATGGAAGAAGAAAGTGACAAGAAGACTCGTGATTGGATGGGCTTTGGAAACATTATTAGCTTGATTGAAGCATATTTTTGATCCATGATGTATGACTTGAAGTCTTGAAGATTGATGTTGATCCAAATTTGCTGAAGATGAGCTTGTGATTTTGCTGCGATGTATTGATAAGGACTGTGGTTCTCTTCATTTGATGTAAGAGGGAGCTGATTGAAGGATTGTAAGATTGAAAGTATGGCATGAGCTTGATGAAATCTTTGCTGAGATTGTGGCATAATGGACTGTGAGTCCATGGACAATTGCTTGAGGAAACCTTGAAGAAGCTGCGAGACTCTGTTTTTGATTTGATGAATCCCTCTAATTAAATCGTTGAACCATTTGATGCATGAAATTGCTATATTTTGGGAGCTGTGTTGGATTGAATAACATGGATGTTCCTACTGAATGTAGCACAATTGAAGTTGGAAATGTAGCTAATTTGTGAAGTGGTTTGGTTTCGGAAGTTGTTTGCTGATCTATTGGATCTTGTGCTGAAATCGATTATGGTATACATGTTTGCTAATGTGTAGGTTGCTTGCTTCTATGAGAATCCACTTGTTATTTGCTAGATTGAATCATTGTTGCTGATATTATTGTTGATGCCTGCTTTTGTGAGAAGTCACCTATTGTCTGATGGATTCAACTGTGTCACACTTTTCTGCTAATGTGCAGGGTGCTAATATTTGCTTTTGTGAGAAGCCACTTGTTATTTGTTGGATTGTTGATGTTTTCTTTTGTGAGAAGCCCCAACTGAAGCTGAATGAATAACTGGATGTTGTCGTTTGTTGAAATGTTTGATAAAGTGCTAGAAATCACCATGGCTATTTTTTTGCTGTTGAACTAGTTGTTGATGATTATGTGAATGACTAAGAATCTCGTTAGAGAGGGAGCATTGGTTGATAGCATTAAAAATTGTCCTTAGGCTGTGTGCCGAGAGACCCATGGATTGGTTGGGAGGGTTGTCACTCCCTTAGGCTGTGGGCTAGGAGACCAGTGAGTCTGGTTGGGGAGATTGGTTACGAGGCACCAAGTTTGTGCTCTCTCCCTTATGCTATTGGCCGGGAGAACTTGCCTGTGGTCGGGGATTGAGATAGGGATTTCTCCCTTAGGCTGTGGGCCAGGATGTTAGAAAATGTAACTATGTTCGGTCTTCAATAATGTACTTGAGTCATCATGTAATGTACTTGTCAAAAGAATAAAGAAAAGAATTATTATTATTATTATTATTGTGACTTATTGAAGCATGGGTTTCATGCTTGGGTCACCATGTTTTAGGTCAAAGTCCCATTGAGGAATTTTAGGATTTATTCTGAGTCTATAGAGTTATTGTACATTTAAAGAGACCCTTCTTGAGCTTTTGAATCATGTAAAAATGTTAAGTATTGAGTCAAATATGAATTATGTAACCTCCACACCATGTCGGCCTAGAAGAAGATCAAGTCGGCATAAGGACCCTATTCGACCCCACAAGAAGCCTATAAAAAAAAGGTCATCGAATTCATTTGGAGCATTATTCTCTCACAAGTTCGAATTCTCTTGTAGATGGGAAGAAGTGCGAAAATCTCTTGTTGTTGGGCAGAAGTGCGAAGTTCTCTTGTAGCTGGGAAAAGGTGCAAAGTTTGTTGCTGGGAAGCCGAAGTGAGTGCGAGTTTGGGGAAGTCTAAGGAGACAAGGAAAATCGAAATTTTGGTGTTTCTCTCTCTTTATTTCATGCCCTAGATTGGGAGATCAAAGTCTTTCAAGTTTCATTGTTGCTGGAAGCTACCAGTTGCCGTAAGTTGCTGCATAGTCAATGTTGTTGGGAAGAGGTTGAAATTCTGGGAGGCTGACTTGGTGTGGAGGGAAGATTTGGTCTTGGTCTAGGGTGAAGAGTCTCAAAGAATACTATTGAAAGGAAGAATTATCTTCACTGGGTTTTCCCCTCGATGGGGGTTTTGCCCTGGCATGTGCCTACATTTGGTGTCTATTGTTTTATGTGCTGTTGCTTTTGGTAATTGCTTGATGAACTAAAGAAATAAGATATAAAGAATTGTAATAATAAGAAACATCACAAGTAATTATCAAGATCAAGACAATCTTTACTGCCTTTCTGATTTTCTAACACGGGAGACCTTGTGATCAGGGAGATGTACCCTATGTATATGATTGAGATAGGGATTCCTCCCTTAGGCTACAGACCGGGAGACCTTGTGGTCGTGGAGATGTACCGTGTGCATATAATTGGTTTGGCCTCACTGATTGATTGCATTGGTTAGTAGTGCACTGACTTGAATGCCATTGGGTTGTGGCTTGTGGGACGTGTTGGATGCTATGTGTTGTCGCTCAGATTGTAGAAGCACTGTGACAACGCTTAGGGTAGGGGCTATCACTTTGATCCTCGCCCACTTTGTTTTAGCTGTCTACTAACAAGGCTCTGGGGGTAGTCCCTATGAAATGAGATGAAGGAAAACAAGTTGGAAACCAACTTGTTTGGGAGACATTGATGAGTGGCCTATCCAATTGGTTAAATTCAAGCAAGATCATTAATTAGATTAGATTTTAAAGTATGAGACCAGTGCCTTAATGGAGTCATAAATTCCTGCTTATAGTAAATTGGAACAAAATGATTGAATGGACACCTGCTGCTTAAGATGATTGACTAACCTAAATGATATGCAAACCTATGACCTATGTGTGATGCAAAGATCTTGGTTATTTTTAGTTAAATGCATAATCTAAATGTAACCTTCCCTTAACTATTTTGAAGTTGGACTCCAAGATAGGTTGTGGGAAAGAGACCAATAGGAAGCAGGCTAGGGCTTGATTAATGATACTTTCTGTTGTGGTCCTATCACCCGATGCCTTCTGCGTTGCAGAAACTATGGCTCTGACAACTGCAAGGTCACCGTGTTAACCACCGAAGAGTTGCCGAGGCCCCTCAAGCTAAGTGATAAGGGTTGCCCTATATTTCTATCAACCTAGCTTATGCTAGGAGGTAAGTTATTAGTGCAATCTAGATTTAGTATGCTTATGCAAGAGATGAGTGAAATTTATCTTGGATTAAGATTGTGTAAATTACTTAAGTACCTTTTGTGAATTAGTTTTGAAGCAAGAGTACTCAACGATATTTAGATACAATCTTAAGAAAGATAAATGCTGAATGATACAAGTGTAAACTTCAACAATATTCCACAAGATGCCAAATAACCAATGAACTTAAGATGCCAAAATTCTTAAAATTATAACAATTATTCAATTAGATGCCACAATATCAAAGACTTAGAACTTATGAAAGAGTGCAAAGTTAGACAACCAAGATGAGATAAGTCAATTTCAAATTTATGACAATTTATATCAGCAATAGTAATTCAGAAATTCCAGACTTAATCAATGTTACGACAACAATGAGAAGTTACTTCAAAACATGAAATTTGCTCAACCCAAAAAATTTCCAATGACCAGCAAATGTAACTTAACTTGTTTTTCCCACTTTGTGATGATGTATTCAGTGATAATTTCAGATCTGATGATTAATTTACAGCAGTAAACAACCACAAATTAGCAAGCTTAAGATGCCAAAGATAGATGGCCAATATGGCCAAAAATATTAAAAATGAATTGAAACTTGAAAAATTCAATTTTTAGGGCTTTTATAGGGTGTGATTCAGTGAATTTTAAAACTGATATATTTATTACAGCAGTGAATTAATCACAGATTGGCAAGCCAGTGATACTAAAGATTATGCAAAAATGCCTAAAAATAGTAAAATTTTGCCGGAAATTAAAAATTCAAAAATTTTGACCTTACTTAAAAATGTGTTTTAAGGATATTCAGATCTGAATTTTGCAGTTATGCAATAAATTCCAACAATCTTTAAAGTTAGATCTAGGCCAAATTCAAAATGCCCAAGTGGCCAAAACTTGTGAAAATTTAGATTTTACAATTCTAAGTGATTTAGACCATTTAACATGTGATTTTATGGCTTAAAGATTATTGATTTAGTTGCTGTAGTAAAACAGAAGCGAAACAAGGGTTTAGAGGACAAACCCTAGGCCTAAGGCCTTGAAGATACCGTGGTCGAAATTCATTGAAACTTTGGGATCAAGTTGCTGCTTGAAAAGTATGAATTTTGAGACCTTAAACTTGCAAAACCACCAAGGGTTTAGATTTTAAAATTCAGATTAGGGTTTTAGGTCAAGTTAGGGTAGAAAATGGCTAAGGAAGGCCAAAGCCAGGCCAATGTTTGGGGATAAGGAGGCTGAGAGATCGGGGGTAGAAAAGGCAAGAGGAAGCCAGAAAAGTGCAACACCAGAGGAAGAAAGGTCAGAAAGACTTGATGTTGAGGTTTTGGAAGGCAAACTAGGGCCAAAAAGAGGACGACCCGCCTAAAGGGAAGCCATTTGGGCAAGAGAAGGGCAGTTGTGTGGCCTAGGGCCCACGACTAGGCCTTATGAGGCCTTAAGGCCCCAATGCTTGGCCTAGAAGGGGAGATGCTTGCCTTCCAAGGCTACGACCTGCCCTAAAAGGGAAGAAAAGATGACACAAAGGCCAAGGAGGGTTAACGCAGGCCAAGGAAGGGAAACGCTGAGCTTGGAAGGGGTAGATCTGGTCCCGGGAGGGCCAAACACTGAAAACCATTGTCTCTGTTTTTTTTCTTCTTCCGGATTTGAATTTTGCCCTCAAATTTTTAGTGCAAGTCCCTACAAAATTATCAAGAGGCTAGGGCTTACCCTCAAGGGCCTAGATCTAACTCTTCATTCACTTGATCCCTTGATCCAACCTGCAAAAATAGAAATACAACACCCAAACCCCAAATATATACAAAATAAATCTAAAAACTCCAACCCAAGCTAGAAACATAACTTACAAATAAAATTACAAAATTATTTTACAAAATATACATGGCTTTTAAAATAGATTTTGAGAAAGTAGATTTTTATGATATTTTTTTCCTTGGAAGAATGGCTAAAACGCTTTAGAAAATCTATGCTCACTATAGCCCTAGCAAAGATTCGATCCACCATATAAAAACTAAGGATCCAAGCAAAGTAACCCTTCCTACAATCTGTGAACTTGGAGACCAAGGATTGAGTACCTACAAATACTATGTATTATCTCAAAATAATAATATAAAGCACCACATAGGAAGCCCATAGTGAATACATACCATAGATCAATGAACAAGAACACCTCGAGTTGCACCCCAAAGTCTTTTATTATAGTAGAAAAAAATAATTCCCAGCGGGACAATAGTTTACAAAATGCTTCAACAACAATTCTAGCCAGAGATCAAGATGACTAGAGAGTCAATTTATTCTTTAATCTATAGATGAATCTTCCAAATGGAAAAATAACAACGAGTTTCTTTGATCGTTGTCAAAATAATCTTGGCTGTTGATAAATACTTCAAGCTTTTTTAATCTTGGCCCTTGATTTTTATTTTTATTTTTGGGGAATTTTCGAATTTATCATTTAATTCCATTTTAAGTAGCGGAAATTAACTTTGACTTAAACACCAAAGTCCAATGGTACAAATTTTCTCGAAAAACAATATTCCCTTGGTGGAGGACTGTAAAGTTTTGTAGATGTTCTATGCTAAGAGCAATTTCACTTTTCTCACAGCAATCATACAAGTAGTTAAGCAAAATGCAGATAGAACATATAAGCAGATCTTACAGAAGACAAATCAGAAACAGGAAAAATGTGTGTGTTCGTTTCAGCGGTCAACAGGATGCTTCAACCAGCAAAGTCTCCTTTGGTCAGCCAGCCCAGCATGTGTCACAACAACCCTCCAACCAGTAGATGAGTCAACCCAAGTCAGTTCTACAAAAGTCAACGCTGTCTTGAAAAGAATGCAGGGGCAGCAAGCTAAAAGTCAACGCAGCAGCAAAATGGTCAACCCTTTGACCTCGATTTTGTGCCAGGTAGTACGGCCTTCAAAAATCGAACCTTCCACAAGTTTTCAGCTTGATTGGGCCAAGCGTTGACCAAAGTCAATGCTGGTCAAACTTTTGCAAAACCCTAGCAGCAGAAAATCGTACTACAGCTCAGCCGTACGGTCTGTCCTCTTCGTCCTTCCCACGTGTGGCTGAAATCCGTCCTCCAGGTAGCTCGTACTCTTAGGATGAGAGAGGAAGATGTGAGTTGTGTTGTGATGAAATTCTCTCCAACTTTTCCTGTATTTATATCCATCAATGAAGGTGTGTGACACATCTGTTGGGCATGTGAGCCTACATGACAAAACTGGCTGACCTTGCACATATAATTTATTAAGAATAATAAATTCAAAATATAAGTTCTGCTCATCGGATTAAGACTATTTTTATATGGATTTTACACCTCTCAGAAAGAGGAATCCAACAAAAATATTAGCCTCTTAATCTGAGCATCAGAACATGGAGTTTGGACCTAGTTGTCCAAATTTAACACTCCCTCTCAACTAGGGAGAACTCCATCTATTAGTGCAATCAACATCGTGAGTCATCCCGCTGAAACTTGCTTTGCTGGCTTCTTTATTTCAGAACAGAAGTGGGTCAGTCACAAAGACATCATCCCCCGACTGACATAATCAGTCCAGAGGTCCCAGACCTCACAAATCTTGATCCCAGATCAAGTGGTTGGACCATGCCATCCTAGATAGAGAGTACGGCAATCTTTGATGCGTCCATCAGTCTTTGCTAATAGTCTCTAGCTTTTCCACACCTCATTGGCCAAATGAGAGGTACTTCCCATGAGCCTTGAACTCAATGGGTAGGATGCATACGGGGCACATATAAATGAGTGGCAAACCAGCTCAATAATCACAAGGGTGGGGCAGAAGCATTATGAGTGCTTATAGCTCCGAGAAGCTATCCCCAAAGCCCCCCAGAGC